>PVIA01007610.1:0-81218 GCA_004024845.1 Tonatia bakeri | reverse complement strand
GAATCTCCCTGACACATGGGAGCTAACAGATAGTGCTGGGCGCAGGCTGCGGGCCTCACTTCCTCTGCCCTGTCCTGCGATGGCCGCCTCTTGGCTCTGGGGGTTCCTCTAGGGAAGGTGGGCAGTGCGGGCAGTGATCCTGGGGCGTGAGAAGGGCTGCAGGTTCCGAAGGATCCATGACGACTGGGGGACGCCTCCGCTCCCATCCTCCAGTCTAGGTTTTCGTGACAAAATGTCAGACATCTGCACCCCTGGCGGTCAGATGGGTTCCCCACCCCTCCCCCACCCCACCGTTTCCCTTCTCAAGCCCTCTCACCTGGCTCATAGTCGGGTAGGGTGTTGAGGACCAGCTTGCTCATTGTCGTGCTGCACGCGACAGTCAAGTGACATTCGGGTCTCAGCAGGAGCCTGAGGCTGAAGGACTGTGGGGAGATTTGGGGTATGCTCTTGCTGTGGAGAGGCTGGAAGGAGGCCAGGGAACCTGTGCAGGTGCCGAGAACCAGGTAGGCCCCTTAGCAAAGAGCAGCACAGTCAGGCCAGGTGAGGGACACAGTGGGCGTGGGGTGGCAGCGAGCTCTGGGCCTGGGCCCGGGATTGGCTGCCTTTAGCTGCTGCATCTGTGGGGAAGGGCATCTCCTTGGACTTTTGCATTTGCACAAGCCCAACCTTCTTCCTCCAGGCCTTCAGGTTGGTTCTGGCTACTATTTTCAGATTGCTTTCCCTCCATGGTCCATTGCCCTGCTCCCAGTTGCTGGGACTGTGGCGTTTCTGCCACCACCCCCCCTATGACCTACAGCTGTGTGGCTTTAAGGAGTGAGAGGGCTGTACCTGGGATAGGCTGTGGCTCACTCCCACGGGCGGCCTTGTCGAGGCAGGACACTGGGAGCTGGACGCTAATAAAACGTGGAATGAAGCTCTTTGCCGAGGTGCCTCTGTCCTAGGTGAGTCAGGTTTTTGGTGGCTGGGGCCTCGAGACAGCGTGCCAGGACAGTCTTCTGTTGTGTTCATGAGAGGACAAGCCTTGGTGTGAGCTTCGTGCATGAGGGAAATGGGTGGATCACAGCTCAGTGATGGTGGAAATGGACTTGACATTAAGCGGGAGCTCAGATGTGCTCTGGGCCCCCTGTGCTATCTCGCCAAGGAAAGGAGGAGGCTCTGTTCCTGCTGAGGAGTGGGTATCTGGGTACCAGGGGGTGGGTCATGGAGGCGGACTGAGGCCAGACCTCCTGGTTGGGTTGGGGTTGCGGGGGGCCCTCAGGGAGGAGGAGAAGGGAGAAGGAATGCCCAGATGTCGAACGGCCCCGGGGCAGCTCCAGAAGCCGCGAGGCTTTGCCATCACCGAGGCCGACATTGGCTCTGTGGGCCGCAGTATCTCATGCACGACACACTGTGTTTCTTCCCATTTCTGTCTCACAGCGTTCACTTGTTGTAACTTTAGCAAGTGACAGCCTCCCATGACCTTGTCCTTCGAGGTCCAGATTTCACGCATGCACCATCTGTTGACATACCACCTGAGGCTCAGCTCTCAGTACTACACGTGTTGTTCATCGGGTGTGTATTAGTTCATACTTTCTAAGTAAAGGAGTTCTTTTTCCAGCTAGGCCACCCCGTAGGCCACTGGCAAGCATGTGGACTCACTATTCTGGACAGGTGTCCACTCTAGCCCAGTCAACTAGAGGAAAAGGGTCAGGGTCGAGGGTCATGGGGCCGAAGGTCAGCTCCCCAGCAGGCCTGGTGGGAGGGCACGTTTCAGAGGCCTCAGGCACATCCATGTCCCACGGTCAGCACTGCAGCTGACCGAACTTCTCTGAAAGTGGTTTTCTGAGGATCTGCCCACTCAGGAGAAAGCTCCGTAATCCTAGAAACAGGAAGCTGTGCTGGGGTGCGTGGTGACAATACAGCCAGGGCACTGTGCTCAGAAACGAGGCTGATCTAGAGAATCCTCAGCTGGGAATCCCAGTTCATCTGACTTGGAGCTGAGTCATGTGCTTGGGAAGTCTGCATTTTACTTTCATAGTTTTGAAAGAGGGGTGAGTAGGTCACATGAAAAGATTGAGATCACAGGTTGTTGGAATTCGAGGCATTTCTGCCCTAATCCCTCATTTGTCCTGCCCTGAACGTGGCTTGGCCTCTGTTCCCAGGTGACCACACCCGGGCAGGATTCGCTCTTCTCCTGCCTCAGGCTTCCCGGGGTCTGGCACAGGCAGGTGCTGCTGCACGTCTGTCCTGTTCAACTTAATCACCGTCTGCCTAAAGCTTCTAAAGGTCCGCTTCTAAGGGGTCCCAAGGAAGCGGACTGGAAACAGTTTTCAGTGTTTCTTCAGCTAGCCACAAAGGCAGAAAAAGGTGGTTGTCTCAGCTCAGGTAACAGAGTGAATTCCTTTCTGTTCTATTTGGTTTCTCACTGATTCAAATGCTAATCTCTTCTGGAAACATCCTTACAGACACAGAGATAGTGTTCTATCAGCTATTGGGTGGCCCTTAGTGCGTTCAAGGTGACACAAAATTAACCTTCATACACTATGTGAGCTTCCACTCAGTCCCTGTTTTCAGCCACATGCCTCATGCCTGGCGTCCTCTGAACCTGGATCAGGAGAGCTAATGCTGTAATCTTTCAGACAATGACAGATAATGGGACTCCAGAGTCTCGTGGAGAAATGCCTGTTCTGGAGGGAGACCTCCACACTCTGAACCAAACCCCCCGTGTTACCGCACACTTCACCCCGCCCGTTGTGACACGGGTACATCCAGGTCCCAAGACATTCCGGGGTCCCGGAGTTCACCCTCAAATGGCTCTTGCACTGAGAGCCTGTGAAAACAGTAAGCGTGTCTTGTCTTTGTTTTCTGAAATAACTTTTGCTCATCCTTGCTGTGAAGAATCGTTTAGCTGGGTATAAAATTCCAGGTTGACAGTATTTTCTCCTGGGCACTTTGGAGACACTATTCCCAAGTCATTTGACATCTGTTGTTCTCAGTGAAAAAGGGCTGTTGGCAGCTGAACTGCTCTCCTTTGTCAGAAACCTTTCTGTCTAGGAGCTTTTGAGGTTTTCGTTTGCTGTGTTTGTTGGTCCTGTTTAGCATTTGATGTGCCGTCTCTCTGAGGACACATGTCTTCAACTCTTAAACATTCTGAGCTATCGCCACAGAATTTACCTTAGACCACGGCGCCCCACTGCGGTCCCCTCTATTTCCCGCTATCGGAATTTCCAGTAGGCGTGTGTTAAATCTTCTCTGACTCCCATATCTTTTAACTTTTTGCAAAAGGTTTTATTTATTTATTTCCAAAGACCAGGGAAGGGAGGCAGAAAGAGAGGGAGGGGAACATCAGTGTGTGGTTGCCTCTTGCATGCCCCCAACCAGGGACCTGGCCCGCAGCCCAGGCATGGACCCTGACGGGGAATTGAACTGTTGACCTTTTGGTTCTCAGGCTGACATGACACTCAATCCACTGAGCCACACCAGGCAGGGCTAACTTTTATAGTTTCCTTCTCTTAAGATCTCTGGATTATTTTCTTAGCTCCTCATTGCTAACTTACAATTCAGTAATTACTTGTTAAATGCTTCTATGTAGCATTTGTTTATTGAGGTTTAAAATTTTCATGGGTATATTTTTCATTTCTCGTATTTTTAATGGGTTCTTTCCTCTGTCCTTCTATGCTTGACTGGCAGTCTTCCTGGCTTGTTGTCTGATCTCTGAGGATTCTAAACGTAGGTGATGTCATAACATCTCTTTCAATTGCTTTGTGGCTTCATTCTCACATTTGACGAGCTCTTGTCTGGGCTGCATGGTGTGAGTTTTTCTAGTGTGTTTTGAACACTTATCTTGAGGGAGTGTTTTCTATTTTATTTTGCCACTCCCCCTCGCCCTGCTGTGGGCACTTGTGTAGCTGCCTTCAGTGGGTCCACAATTCGCAATGAGGTCTGACATTGTACTGGGATGTCCCCCTGGAGGGTGGCAGCACTATGGCTGACCTGCCTGTGCCTCCAGCTAGGCAGCTGTTTCCACTGTGTGGTCCCCTCTCTCCGCCCCTAACACTGCTGCTCTTTCATCAGGCCCCCATCACCTCCCTCTGAATTAGCACGGCCCTCCTCCGTCTGCCCGCAGGCTGGTCCCTGCCGGTCCACTCTTCACATGTGAGGCAGTCACAGCCTTGCTCAGCGTGCAGAAAGGCTTGCAGCTGTCCCCAGGTCAAAGCCCCTCTCCCCACCCCAGGGGCTTCATGTCTTCCTGCCCCATACCTCCAGCTCCCCTCCCTCACACCCAGGGCTTCTTCTCTCTGGGCTCTCCCCTCTGTGGAGTCCCTACTCCTCCTTGTCCTTGTGTGGGTTTAGGTGGCCTGGCTCAGCCCCCTGACTGGGTGTCCCTGCGGCGTCTCCCACCCTGCAATGCTGCAGGAGATGCCCTGTTGTGCTGCACTCCCCCTAGAATTTGGCGAGACCGGGTTTATCCTCCCATCTCCAGGGCCCACTGGGCACAGGGAGCTGCTCAGCAGAACCCATTCAGTTACTGGGAGGAGGGCATGGCTGGCCCCGTCTTGGGGACGAGTCTGTCAGCACCCATAGTTCATGTCCCTCCAGCAGCGGCAGCGGTGAGGTGGGGACGGCCGTGCGTCAGAGCCTTCCCCCAACCTCGGCACCTGTGACCCTGCCGAGGGGAGGAGACAGCTCAGAAGGGCCCCCTGGGGGAGAAGGCAGAGGCTGAGTTCTGAACGGTTGTCAAAAGGAGAAAATGAAAGTCAATACCCACCTAGAACAAGTCAAATCCTGTGCAGCCTCCGGCAGTTTACCAATCAATCAAATCCCTGTGCTGTTAGCATTTCTCCCAACAAGGAGCTCTCGTGCCTCGGGCCCCTTACTCACAGATCCCTGCGTCTGGGCACGTCGCCTTGCTGTGGTTCAGATAGTCTGTGTGCCTGCTCACTCAGTGGCCTCCGGGGGCCCTGGGTTACAAAATCATAACAACAATAATAATAAGATGATTTTCACAACAAAATAAGGATATTACTCTTTAGGGGGGTGTTGATCATACCCAAGAGAACCTACGTGAAAGGGAGAGAGGGAGTGACGAATGAGAGACTTGTGGTGAGTCGCTGGACCACCATGTGACAAAAGCCACACAGCGGCCACGGTGGGGACTCTCCTGCCGGCCTCGAAGCCTGGTGCAGGGTCGGCCGGGGCTGGTGCCCCTTAGCATCTCAGGGGCTTTTGAGACTTCAGGAGAGAACTGGGAGAGCAAGTCTTTTTCAAATGCACTTTTCTGTTTGGGGAAAGGACCTGCATTTGTTGGGGGCGGGGGGGTGGTGACACTCAGCTTTCCTGGGCTCTGAAAGGCGGGCTGAGTTTTCTGTCCTCGGAAGGAGAAAGCTCTGTCTCGAGTCCAGGCACGCACAGCCCTTTGTCTCGGGTCTTCACACTTCTACGGATTTTCTGCCTGCCGAGACGGCTCGCCAGTTCTAGTCCGGTCTCCTTATTCTCTCTTCCTCGCCGTGGAGGGCACCTCCTCTGAAACGCTCGTTCAGACTCGGACTGGCCTCGGATCTGACCCCTGAGTGAATGAGTCAGGTGGCGGAGGAGGCTGGGCCTTCGGGGACCACGGCCACCATCTGTCTCTTGTTCCCTCTAAACACCAGGGGGAAGAGCAGAAGAATCATTCCCACTGAGGGCGCACGTCATCCTGCGGGGCTTGGTTTCACCAGCAAGGGGATCCCCTCAAAAGCAGTCAGAGCACCAGCGGTGGCACCAGGGAGGGTGGGCTGCCAGCTTAGGGGGGACAGTAGTGTTGGTGGAAGGGTTCGGAAGTCCAGCAACAGCCCCAATTCCAGCTGACTATAAATGTCACCCTTGTGTGACACAGATGGACTCTCAGCCTACATACAGGACAGGGCCATTGGGTGACATCAGAGGCCCCAACCCTGTGGGCCCCTCTGCTGTGGTCGGGGGCACCCCCTAGCACACAGGTCTCCTCCAGCACACCATGTGTGGCACTCAGGTGACTGGCTTCAGCCGCTGTGCCCAGGGCCCTGTCTGTTCGGCTCTGCCCACCTGGCACCCCCGGCAACCCCCTCGCAGGCACTGCAGTGCAATGGGTGTCCTTCACACCCTCTGACAGTCTTGTCACGGGTGGGCATTTTCATCCCCCTCCCACGAGCAGGCTGGGTGGAGCTCGCTGAGGAAAACAAGTGTTTTTGCCCCACTTTGTCTGGTGGCGGCTGCTTTTATTATTAGCTGAGGGAGGGGGTGGCCGGGAAGAAGCCTTCTGTGGGTCTGAGTGGACAGCAGTTTGCAGCACCCCCACTGTGGGGAATTAGGTCCGGTGTGGCTGCTGGGAGAGCCGGGACCGCGAGACAGAGCCTCCAAGCACTCGGTGGGGTGGGGTGGGGTGGGGTGGAATGGGCTTGGCCACTGGGGCAGAGCTGCCTGCTGGTTTAGAAGGTTTCGGAAACATTCCCGTTCCCGGGAGTGAAGGGGAAGTGATAGCTGGCCATTTTGTAAGGTTTGTCGAGACTCTTTTCCTGCCTCGTGTGTGGGTTCAGGGGAGTCGTGCAGGTTGCCCGGCTCTCCACGGAGCCCGTCCCTTCTCCTGTTGTGTCCTCTCCAAGTGGGGAGCGTGTCACCTGCCATGCAAACTGGTGGGGTGGATGAATTAATGCCCTGAAGCCCTGCTCATTGCAGGTGACCGGCCCACGATGCTGCTCACCCTTACTGTTCGTTCTGCAGCAGCGGCCACCCACCCACTTCTCTGGCCACTATGCAGCCGGGTGGACCCCACACCTGGGAGGGCTGGGCCAGGCCGACGGTGCCCACTCCCGCTGACCAAAGTGACTGACTCTCTGGTCACTTAGATGGGAAACAAATTTCTCTGAACCTCTAGGATTGGGACTTCAGGCTGTATCGGTTGACACTGGAAGATTCTGGCACTTTGTCCCTGCCTTGGGTGTGTTCTTTGTCATGGTCTCATCATTTTCTGTAGACATGACCAGTACATCTGTTCAGAAGAGACAGTTGCATGGGCTTAAATCGGGGGGCAGGGGTCTGTGCTGTACAGACTGACTCAATGCGGCTGGTCTTGTGGGGAGACCCCGAGATGCTCTGCAGGGGGCCCAAGCAGCGTCCCACAGGCTGGGCATGCTCTCAGCCTTCTCCCAGCACAGCCACCAGGGCTGCTGCAGTCCTGGCCTCCTGTGGCTACCCAGGACTCTTCAACCGGCTTCGTGGTGACCATCAGGACCAGTGTCCGCCAACACCATTTCTGGGGTTGCTCCTTACAGGGCCCGCTCATTTACTTCTTTCTTTCTTTCTTTCTTTCTTTCTTTCTTTCTTTCTTTCTTTCTTTCTTTCTTTCTTTCTTTCTTTCTTTCTTTTTTAAAGCTTCATTTGAGTATCTATTCACTGATTTGAGAGAGACAGAGAGAGAGAGAGACATCAATCAGTTTCCTCCCATATGCACCCCGACTGGGGGTCAAACCTGCAACCTAGGTATGTGCCCTGCCCGGAAAGCAAACCCCCAGCCTTTTGGTGTACAGGATGATGCTCCAACCAACTGAACTGCCTGCCAGGGCAGGGGCCTGCTCATTTTAACAGGACCCCACGCTCCAAGCTGCTCAGATTCAGGAGGCTTTGGGAGCTTGAGGACATCGGAAGGCACCTGGGCTCCAGAAGGTGCAGCCATCCCCCCTACAGGAGGCCTTGCAGTCCTGTCACCTGGGGGGGGCGGTGCTGGCTCCTTCCTCGAGGCCCTACGGGTTGGGTCCTCGCCTTCCAGGGCCAGCCTGCTATTCTGCAGACAAACCATTTGCCACAACAAAGGGTTTTGAGTCAGGAGGGAGGCGGCAGTGAGGCTGTCTCCCGGGGCCCTGTGGAGGAGACCTCTCGGAGGGGAGGCGCCTTTCAGCAGCTTCGTGGTGAGATTCAGTGGCTGCAATTTTCTAAATTGCAGAAGTGAGAGAAAATGACAAGTTCCTGCAACGTGCCGGCTGGGGGATGGGCTGCAGTCTTGCCAGGCTGTCATTAATTTCTTTTCAGCTGCTGCCAGTTAGGTGCCTCAAGACCCCGGCTCCCAGGCAGCCAGCCTGCCATTATCTGTCATTAGGAGCTGTACTCGGCAGAGGGATGAGTCTCAGTTCCCGGAGCTATCCCAGAGGGTCACGGGCCAGCTGCATCGCCCTGCAGCATTGGGAGTCTTTGCTCCTGTCCAGAGCTCTGGGCACGAAAGGTGTCCAGCGGACGGGGCCGGGGCCCCTGGTCCCCGAGGGGCCTCACAGGAACCAAACCCGAAACCCGGGCATGTGCCCTGACTGGGAGTGGAACTGATGACATGCCACTTTGCGGAACAACACCCAGTCACCTAGCCACAGTGGCCAGGGAAATTCCCCTCTAATTACAAAAATGATTCTTATTATTTCCCTTTCTCCTCTTCCTCCCTGCTGTCTTAGATTCTTGGCTTCTCCTCCTGAGTGCCAGGGTCTGAGGACTCCCCCGCTCTGCGGGGGCCAAGGCCGCACCGAAGTGGGTGAGCCTGTGAGAAAGCCGTGGGCCATCCTCAGAGCCACTGGCCATCCCGGCAGCCGGGAGCTGGGGCTGCGGCGGCCTCCGGCCTGGATGAGCTCGGTTTGTTTGTTGAGAAAACCAGTGTTGGTCTGGAATCCAGAGAATGAGCTAGAATTCCAAGGGTCATTACCTTTCTTCTATTTTGTGTACTTTACCCCTAAACATTATAAGCCTTAGGTCTACTATGTTTTGTTTCACATTTTAGCATTTCGGCTCCAGGCTGAGTTTAATCAAAACCACGTTTAAGTTCCGCGAGTTTTCCCGATTGCAAACTCTGTTCCACTTCTGTTCCCGTCTCATGGATGTCTCTGCTGATCAAGATAGAGATAGTTCCCAGTTAGGTGGTGCTTTGTGCCTCCTTCCGGGAAGAAGCGAGGGTGGCAGGAAGATGGGAAAGACACCCACCCCGCCCCAGGCTAGATCACATCCCCGTCCTGGGTGTCGCCTGCCTGTGGGCCCTGCACATTTGCGCCTGCCGTCTGTGGTGGCCTTTCCCTCAGCCTCAGGCCTCGCCGGGACCCTGCTGTCTCCTCGTCTTGAGCAGGCGGCTGAGCAAACACACGGAGGGACAGACGAGAGGTCGCTCAGGGCACGCAGGCAGGAGGCCTCTGTCCCAGAGCTAGAGGGGGCCAGTGACCTCTCTTAGCCTACTGCTGTGCGGGCACCCTTCCCCTGGGCCGGCTGCTAAGGAGGAGGCAGGGGAAAGGGAGGAAGAGGCGGAACCCTGCGGCTGGGGGCGCAGTCTCCTGCGCCCTAGCTGGACTGGCCGTGGTCCCGTCTCGGGTCCAGCCTGAGCCTGCGGGGTGACTGCGGAGCTTACTTTGGGCCAAGGGACTTGGGACGACTGGAGGGCACAGAAAGGTCACGTGCCCCCCGGCAGCTGCGGGAGTCCTTCTCAGTCTCTTCTGGGCAGTTGGTGCCAAATGGCCAGTAAAGCAAATACCAGCTCTGAGGGTCTCGGGCCCTCAGGCCTCACCCCTCAGGGAGTGAAGAGTGAATGCTGTCCAAGGCCCCCGCCCCTGCAGGCCCCAGGGACCCCCAGGGTATCACGAGGACCTGGAAATGTCAGCAATTCCCAGAACTTCCAAGAACAAAAAACATATGAATACATCCTGCTGCTGCCCCATTGGCTGCCCCCCAGACGATGTCGGGAGGGGGCCATGTGCACCCCCACGCCTGGGCGACAGGGAGCCCCTTGGCCGAGTTAGGCTTCAGGGGATGGGAACGGTTATTCCATGGAGCCGAAGGAGTGTGGAGCTTTGCAGTGACAGGGGCAGGGGGGAGAGTTAGCTCCTCTGCTGGTAGGTGGAGGCCCCTCTGAGTCCCTGAGTGGCTGGGAAGGGCTACGGGCCAGGCTTGGCCCCCTCCCCACTGTCCCTGACCAGAGGTGGGAGTGCTGGTGTTCCAGCTAGAAATCAAAAGGCAGGGAGGGTCGTTTAAACTAGTGCTGGGGCGGGGGCGACGTCAGGGACCACCCCTCCTCTCACTAAAGAGACAGAAGGAAGGCAGGGTCTCTGCCTGGTCACAAGGGCTCGCTCCTGCTGGTGTTAAGCATTGCTTTGGCCCCAGAAATACTGTGTCTGCCTCTCTGTGCAAGGCCTGAATAGGGGCCTGTGTGGGGAATGGAAGTGGCGGGGAGAACCCAGCAGGTGGGGCCGGGAGCCTAGGGCCTGGGTGAGTGTTGATGAGTCACGTCCCGTTTTATGACCGGTGCAGCGCTGACGTGAGTCACACGCAGTCAGACCCCAGGAATAGAACCTCCGGAGGCGGCTCTGTGGGGTCTGTCTGAGCCAGTGGCCTGGCCGAAAATGGAGGGGCAGAGGCAGCTGTCCCCAGAAACGAGGTGTCTGTGCCAGTTCTCTGGGCAGGTGCTCCTCCCGCCCCCACCCCCCTGGCCAGTGGCTTCTGGACACCCCCACCCCTGCCCTGAGGTTGGCAGTCCCTCGCCACGACACTGGAGGGACAGCCAGGGAATCCGGGGCCAGTTCCTGAAGGCTGGCTTTAGGGACAACGTCGTCTGTGGGCCTGGGACTCACTGCTGACTAATCCCCGAGGGAGTGGACAGAACTGGTCTCCAGGGTCCAGTCCTGCGGTCACTTCGAAGTCAGCTGGAGGAATGTGTCCTGAAAACCCTCTCAAGTCACTGGGTAAAGCCCTGTCTGGGTCCATGGTCACGGTCTGAATTCGCTGAAAGGAAAGGCCAGTTTTCCTCTTATTCTCTAAGTTCATTATTTGTGCTGAGATTTCCTGGAAACTGCATTCAGTCTCCCTCTCAGGCAGATGTCCGTAAGCACCCCCAGACTGGTGGTACTTGTCCCCCGCCCCCCCCCCATGCCTTCCCACCTCCTGGGCGGGAGAAGCTGCCACCCGGCCGGGACGTGCCTGGTTCAGTTGGAGTTTGTGACACACCGAACGAAGCTCTTCCCTGGCAGTGGAACGGGGTTTGCAGAGGGAAGCAGTGGCCCCAGCAGAATCGAGGGTGTGCCTTTGACCCAGTTAGGGCAGCTTCGGGCAAGCCCTCCGGGTCGACAGCTGGGGATTGCTGACCGTGCTGCACTGGAGGGCTGCCAGAGGTGTGCCGCTCCGGGGGGCCGAGGAGGGTGCCCTGAGCTGCGTGACTCAGAACAACGGCCACCAGTGCGCTCCACCCCAAAACCACCACACAGAGTTTACTCCGACAATTTCAGGTTTAAGTGCAGCACCAAGCCTCTTTCATTTCACGCAGTCACTGCCCTGGGCGGCCTCGTCTGTGTCTCTGCGGCAATCCCGGCTGCCGGGTTCGCGGTTTGGGCACAAGTGTGAGAGGTTTGGTCTTCACTTGTTCCTTGTGCTCGGTCTGGTTTCTCCGGAGGCTTCACTGCATCGCCTGCAGGAGATGGGGACAGGCTCTGCCTGATTCGTGGGTCCGGCTGCCCCTTGGACAGCTGGGTCCATTTCCGTGGCCCACGGCACTGAGGGACAGCCTAACCCTGTCCTGCGGAACACTGGGACTCTTTGTGTGGGGGGGGTTTCCTTGGAAGGAATTCCAGGATCGCAGGGGTCTGACCCTTCTGAAGGGTCAGGAGACGGCCAGCGAGACGTGGACCTGTTCGCAGTCCCGACAGAAGGGGCGCAGCCTCCCAACCCCGGGCCAGGGCGCCTTCACTCGTTTCATCACTGTGTTCCGTCCGAGTGTGTGATAGGGCGCCCCCTTGACGGTTGAGTTTCCTCCCTAGGAAGTGGGGCATTTCCCCCAAGAATTGGTTTATAGTTTGGGAGAGTTGGAGTTCCCTGAGGCCCGGTCTCTGCTCCTTCCTGCGTGGATTCCTGTGGTCCCACTGCCCCTGTAGCTGGGCTGCAGACCCCACATGTTCACCCGTCTGCCCCAGGCCTCTGCGCCCCGTGGGGCTGTGGGTGGGGGGCAGCGGCTCCCCGGGGCCCATCCTTGCCCCCTTCTGCACAGAGGCACCAGTCTGCAGAACAAACTGCCCCCAGGGCCTCTTCCTTGGAAATCAGGAGGGGAAGCCCAGCCATACTTACAGAACAGCAAAGGGACACAAGGAACGAAACCGTTTATCAAAAGCAGAGAGCACATGACAGAGCGACAGCCCCTCTCCCCGCCGCTTCTCCCTGGAGCGAGGAGGGTCCCTGTGAACGCCCATCTCCCATCCGCCCTCCTCCACCCACTTTGTGAGGTCTGACGGCTGGAGGCCCCCGGGAGGGAGCAGTCCGGTGGCCGATCTCACCACTTGCCGATTCTGGATTTGCAAATTCACCTGCCTGCTAGAAGTTATCTGTGACCCCGACCCCTCACAGTCATTCTGGGACACGTGCAGAGAGGGCATGAACCCCAGTCTCTGACGCGCCTGTTCCCAGGTCGCACCAGGCGACGTTCTGCCCTCGGGGCTCAGCTCTCACGGTGAGCGGTGTCCTCTTCAGTCTATGCAGTGCCTTGTTTTTAGCGTTTTTGCTTTTTGTCGTGGATTTTGCTTTTTTAAGTGACCGGAGGACTGTGACAAAGCATTGTCTCACGTCCTAAGTGCAAAGACCATGACGCGCTTCGGAGAGGAGAGACATGTGTCGGGTCAGCTTCCTTCTGGCGTGCGTTCTAGAGCGGTCGGTCGTGTTCAGTGTGGATGTGTCAGCAGCACACACGAAACAGGGTGTCTTTATGTAGACGCACACATCATACCAGGTCACGTGTTGATGGACTGGCGAAAACGTTGTGACTGGGGCTTGTGATTGGCTCCAAGAAGCTCGCCCTGGATTTCCCCTGGAAGCAGAGGTTCGGCACCTGCTAATCCAGCCTTGGCTGCAACTTCGTGAAACTGACTGTAGTTCAGCTGACGTTAGAAAGGAGAGGAGTTGGAACCCGAACTGTCGTCCAGCTTCTAAGGACCCTGGACTGTGTGTGTGGGGGCCAAAAGGTGGCCGTTTGGAGCCTCAGTACCTCTCCCCCCCAGGAAGTCTGTGCAGCAGAGACAGTTTGCGCTTGGGGCCCTTCTGTGGGGTGGACGCTGGGGACTAGTCCCTGCAGCCATTGCACTCTGGCACCTGCTAGGAAGCTAGGGGCCAAGTCCTTGTCCCGCCCCCCACCTCCCGCAGTGCTTGGTGGTCCTGAGGCCGTGTTAGACATTGGCCGGGGCTCTGGGGCTCTGGGAGAGGCTCCGCTTGTCTAACACGTGACAGTGACAGGAGGAGGGTCACGGTGACAGGGCTATCTGTTTTCCACTCTGCAAAGAATTTTGTTCACTGCATTTCAGGCAAGAGCTTCCCACAGCACAGTGAATCCTTTCTTGCTGCAATCCTGCTCCACGGATGAGAAAACCAAGGCTCAGAGGTGGGTGCTGAGCCCCTGTGCAGTTTCCAGCCCCACTAACCTGTTCTGGCCACAGGGCGAGGGCATTGCCCGGTGGCCTCACACGTCGCTGTGATTTCTGAGATCCTGGCTGGTCTTCAAAAGAGGCCTCCCGTCTGCTGCCCCCACTGCCCGTGTTGGGTAGCCTGGCCGCCGATCCTCGCTCCATGTCTCTTGACTGTTCGTGTGTGAGCCGCAGGCCGGGGGCCATCTGATGCGGCTGGACGGGAGCAGCACCCCCAACACCTGGTCGGCGCACCACGCCTGGCAGCAGCACAGTAGAGGTATCGGGAGAATACAAGCCTTTTTCCGGGTGTCATTGTGCTCAGTGCAGGATCCATGAGGGTGCTGGAACAATGCTGCCACCTTTACCCTGTTGCGGTCCTGTCATTATCCAGAGTAGGACTGGAGTCCTGCTCTGTGGGGTTTTGCTTTCAATAAATGAGAGACTCACAGAACATACGTGTCACCTCCAAAAGGGAGGCCCTGCCCGACCCACGGCCTGGGGCCTGGTTTCAGTTTAGTTATTTGTGAAGAGAGCCTTCCTCTCCTGGCCCTGGCCCTTCTCAGTTCTCTTCTTAAAAATGAGCCCTTCTAAAAGAATCTCCCTCCCAGGGCCCTGAGGTGGTGTGATGTCAGGGTTCGTGCGGTCCCAGGAGGGAAGCTGCTGCTGGCCAGCCCTTACGCCTGATGCTGGCCAGCCCTTACGCCTGATACTTCACGTATGGACCATCACCATGCTGCAGGGGCAACCCAGGCCGAGGAGAGGGCAATGGGTCTGGCCCTCCATGTGAGCAGACTGAGGTCCTCACCTCTGGGGATCAGCAGCGCTGAAGGAAAGAGGGTTTTGGTGGCCCAGGGAAGGAGAAGTCCTGTTGGTACAAAGGGTGCGAGGGGACAATGGGGCCCATGGGAAGGTCTCGGGCAACTGGAGATGAGCAGGCAGTGATGCCCAGTCGCAGGAGATAAGGACGGAGGGAGGAAGCATCTTCCTGCACAGTCCTGGCCTCCCCAGTTCTGGGTGCCGGAGCAGCCCTCACTCCCAGTGCTGGCCCCTCTCCTCAGCCACAATCCTCCTATAAATGTCGCAGGATGATGGTGGCAGTGGGTGTGATGGATGGAGGGCCCCCTCACCTGGGAGGCAGGTAGCTGCCTTCTTCCCTCTGTCTGTGCGGTGAGGGGAAGTTCTTTTTGGATGGTTCTCCATCCCTCACCTGCCACAGGAGAGTCACCTGCCTTTGTGGTGGATCATGCGGAGACCTGGGGCCACTGCCAGCACAGGTCGGGGCTCGGCATTTTGCTGCAAATGGAGGAAGTTCACAGAGATGCCGACTATCATGGGGGGCCCGGGACGCACACACCCGAGAGTCTGAAACACGCACTTAATAAGTTCTGTTCGCCCTGCAGTTACTCGGTGAGTGGGAGAGTGTGGCTGTCCTGCTCCTCTCGACAAATATTCAGTTATGTGGCTGCCAAGTCCCGCCATGTCCCGCGGTGGGGCTGCGAGGTGGTTTGTGCTCCAGTGGCACAAGGGTTTCCAGTCCCTGGACACTCAGGAAATGACACGCTTTGGCTTCGTCATCTCTGCTGATGGCCGTCTTCCACGGGACTTTTAGGTCTTTCAGTGACGGAAATAAACCCTTCGGGATGGGATCTGACAGGGCCTCCCGGAGGCGACGCCTCTATTTTATGAGTCCCTGTTAAAAAAGAAGCCAAAACAATGTTTCAGAAATTATGGCATGTAATGTTTATAATTAATGAATTAATTTGCAGCTCATAAAAATCAAATGCCACATAATTGTGTCATTCAGAATAAAATGACAGGGCTTATGAAAACTATGACTTTATGTGCATGTGGCTAATGGGGTCTGGTTTCAAGGCAGCAGGGGACCCTTCCCCCAGCCCCTCGGTGAGCACCGAGGCTCCCAGAACCCCCGCCCACCCCTGGGCAGGCCTTGGTCTGACCTTCTGTCTTCCAATCACTGACCAAGTGACCCAGGTTCCTTGGCTCAGAATTCAAGGCCTTGGCAGTCCTGTCCCCAGTGAGCTAGCCAGCTGGATTCCTTTGGACCAGCTGCGATAGCCCCTGGGGCTCCCCAAGAAGCAGTTTGAGTATTGCGGTGGGCTGGATGGTGGCTCCAGAAGGTAAGTCCATGTCCTGATCCCCACAACTATCACCTGACGTGGCACAAGATGTGATGAAGTTAAGGACTCTGAGAGGAAAAGGTTATTCTGGATTAGCAGGTGGCCCTAAATACCACCTGCTGCCCCTATAGGAGAGAACCGAGGGGACAGACAGACACGGAAGGAGAAGGTCCTGTAAAGATGGAACAGAGAGACGGGGCCGCAAGCCAGGGATGCCTGGAGCCCCTGGAAGCTGGAAGGGGCCGGAAGGCTCCTCCCCGAGAGCTCCCGAGGGAGCTGGGACCTGCTGACACCCTGACGGCCTACGTCTGCGCTCCAGACCTGGGAGAGAACACGTTCCTGTTGTTTTGACTTGCCACGTTTGTGGCGGTTTGTTTCGGGAGTCCCAAACAAATCTGCACTCGGAAACCAACACAGTTATTCTGGAATTGGTGTGTTTGTTCTTGTCCTTGTCACACTTGGTGTTCACCCGGTCGCCTCCCCACCTGCATTTTCCGAGGCTGAGCTGAGAGCATCTTCACGCCCCACCCCCAAGGGCCTTTCTCTTCCTAGGAACCCTGCACGAGGGCACTCAGACTTGCAGCACACAGAGCGCCCAGGGCTCTGCCGATGGCTGCTGTGGGGTTCTGTCTCTAGGAGTTCTGACCGACTTGTCTGGGGTGCAGCCTGTGGACTGGGGTTCCCAAAGCTCCCCTGTGTTTCCTGTCTGGTGGTGCAGGCCGAGGCTGGGCCCACGCTGGGGGGAGCAGGGTATCCCAGGGGGGTGGCCCTGCTGCTGGGAGCAGAGGAGCTGGCTCCTCTCGGCCCTTGCTGGTTTAGCGCAGTGTCTGTAACTCGGCAGAGAGCAAGTGTCTGGCGGGGAGACCGAGAGCCTGCCTGCCTTGCACGATAAGTGAAACTTTCCACAGACGCCAACACCTGCGTTTTAATTTTTCTGGACTTCCTGAAAGCAGGTGAGCCACCTTGACAACTCACAGGTACCAAAGGCTGGCCCCGTCTTCCTGGCTGTTGAACCATAAAAATGGTACAGACCACCGAAGAAGGCCAAGGACCACATCCACTCAACGATCTCATTCGAGTGGCTGTGTGAGGAGGAGGAGGAGGGTGGACAGCGGTGAGGCCCTGGTAATGCTGAGCGGAGCCAGGAGTGAAGCCGCCACACCGTAGCCGGTGGCCCTTTGCTCTGGGTTTAAGTGGAGCGGTCAGCCCCAGAGGTCAGCTCCCCTGGGAGCCTGCCCACCTCGCTGCCCCCCTGGGCAGCCAGGGAGACCCCAATCACTGGCTGAAACAGATGACCTACCCATGGGGAGGAGCCGGCATTGCCCACACATTGGTTTGAGCTGCTCCTGTCCCCACATGCATCCCGTTCCGAAGGGGCAAAGTCCCCAGGCAGCTGCAGGGCCCTGGGCTGCCGTCCATCCGGTCAGTGCATGGCCCTATGGAAAACGCCCTCTTTCCTCCTCCTGCGATCTGTCTTCCCGAAGGGAAATGGGAGAAGCACTTTTCCGACTGTGCTCCAATCGTCCTCCAATACTGCTCTCCGTGGGAATACCCTCCCAGCTGGCAGCCGTTCACGGAAAAGCCGAAAGCTCTAAGAAGAGAACATTGACCACATCCGGACTCTATTAATTAAAAATGTTTATTTCCTCATACTCGAGCGAGTCACACATTCACAGGGTTCAACATCCAGAAGCCACTCGATGCAGTATTAAGACTCGCCGTAAAGTGACAGCGATCAAGACAGAATGGCGTCCGCAAGGGGACAAACACCTGGGTCAACAGACCCACCCTCTGATTGCTGACGGAGCTGCAAAGGCATTCAACGAGGGCACGACAGTCTTTCAACAAACGGTGCTGGGCAACTGGATACTTGTGGGCAAAAAAGAAACCTTGACCTAAATCCCACCGCTTATAAAAACAATCAACTCCAGTGGGTCACAGACCAAATGTAAACCGTGAAAACTGGGAACCTTTCAGGAGCAAACGGACTGTGCTCAGGGTCTGAGGTTGGGTGAAGGGTTCCTGACCCCAAAACGTGATCCATAAAAAGAAAAGCTGGTGGGCCAGAGTCATTGATGTTAAATACGTGTGCTCTGAGAAAGACCGTGCGTGGAGGATGGAAGGACAGATTGGGGGAACCCAATGTTTGCGACCACACACCCTACGAAGGACAGCACGTGGACTAGACAAAGGACTCAGACTCAACACTAAAAGCCCAGACCATCCAGTTAGGACATGGGCAGGAGACCCGAAGACCTTTCACCGACGAGGTGCAGATGGACAACAAGCCCGTGAGGAGATGGGCAGCCTCCTTAGCCTCAGGGACATGCCAACCAAGGCCACAGCGAGGTGCCTCTGCAGAGAGGCTGGCACAGGACTGTGACCTCATGGAGTGCTGGTGGAGCGGAAACACTGTGTCTCTCTCTCTCTCTCTCTCCTTCACAGCCAGTGGGAACGGGCGTGGGGCAGCCACGCTGGAAGAGAGTTCGGTTGTTCCTTACAAAACTAAACCCCTGCTCGTATACCAGGGGAATGGAGGTGAGCATTCACACGAAAGCTTGCACGTGACCGTTGATAGCAGCTTCAGTCCTGACTGCCGCACACCGGAAATAGCCCGGTGCCTTCCAGCAGACAAACGGCTGAACTCCGCGCGGCCCCGCCACCGGGGGAACACTACTCAGCAGGGAAAAGGGATGAGCCATGACAACCACAGCAGGTCGTACGGACCTTCGGAGAGCTGTGCTGAGTGAGTGAGGCCGACCTCAAAAGCTCGAGTGCTGTCCGATTCCACTTTGCTGCACTTGCAAAATGAGAAAATTACAGGGTAGAGGGTGGGCTAGTGGTTACCTGGAGTCCGGAGTGGGAGAGGGGGTGAGTGCTGGGGCCATGGAGTGGCAGCCTCAGGGGTCCTGTGACGGGACAGTGCGGCCACATGAAGTTACACGTGAGCTAGAATTGCACGGAACCAGAGTCACGCACACACAAACGCAAGCGTGCGTCAGACTGGTGAAATCGGAACAAAGCCTTTGAATGTATCGATGTCTTGATCCAGAAGTCTCGTGTAGGAATTCAGGACACCGTCACTAAAAGGAGATGTTAAAACAGACCGTCAGGACTTGCAGCACCCGTCGGGGCCAGGGCAGCCCTTCCGGACCCCAGCCCTGGGGCCCACAGTGCTGGCCACGGGCAAGGGCCCCAGACCCAGGCGTGGAGAGCCTGCAGACCTGCCTCCGTCCTCATCCCCGTGCCCCCCGTGACAGGATGGGGCTCTGCCGACACGGGGCATTGTCCCGGGAAAGTGAAGCCCACTTCACGCTTGTCTGCCTGTACCCCAGGGAGACCCCAAGGCCTTAGGTTAGGGCTTCGGCTAGAGCCCCCTTTCCACGCAGGATGAGATACAACTCTGCTCTAAATAGATGTACCATTGGTAGGGAAACGTTCACCATCAGTGAACGAGAGAAGACAGGCCCATAACTTCCGCAAAAATAGACTTGCAATTCAATGTGTTGGAGGGCTGGAGAAATCTCTGGGTCCCCCTGAAATAGCTGGACTTCTGTCAGGTGGGGTGCTAGGGGCTGCTCAGGAGACCAGCCCCTCAGCCCTGTCACTCGGGCCCCAGAGCATGGCCGTCAGCGAATTGGCACACGGGCTGTGGTGACTCTCGCCTGCCGGAAGGAAACCCGTTTTCACCGTCCAGTTGCTCCCTACAGCCTCGAGGTCTGTGCTGGTGGTTGCTCTCTGTTCTCTGCTTCTACTGTCTGCCTATGGGTGCAGGTGGGCACAGCGCAGCCATCCGTCCGTGCCCACATTCTGGGTGGATGGGTGGGGCAGGGAGGTGGGGGGTAACAGGCTGACCGGGGGGCGTGGGTCCAGGTGAGCGGTGGGATGGGCCTGTGGGCTCCAGCTGCTCATTCAGCCTTCCTGGGTGACTTGAGCTTCCTGCCACTGCCCCTGTTTGTCCTGTGCATCCCCTCCCTGGCTTAGGGCTTGTCTACACCGACAACACACTGGCATCCAGGCGCTTTCTGACCTTCACAGCCCTGACCCTGGGGTCCTCGCACAGCTCCGTGAGGTGGCCACTGTGACTATCCCCGTTGAGCAGAAGGGGACACCGAGGCAGAGAGTGTGCGTCACCCCGGGTCACACGGAGCTGAATTTAAGCCCAGGCAGTCTGGTTGCTGAGTCTTGCCCTGTCCCCCAGGGGGAGCAGCCCCGCTCAGGGAAGGCAGCGGTCCGAGGGACAGCACCTGCAACCCGGACGCAGGAGCCTGGGCTCCAGGTCGGCCGTGACGCTCTTGTCCCAGAGACTGAAAAGCCAACCGCCCCACCCCCACCCCCACCCCCACCACCTCTCCTCCAGGCTTGTGTCTGTGGGGCTCCCTCTGTGGAGTTCGTGTTTTGATGGAAGTGGCACTGGGTTGCTGGGTGTGGATTGGCTGCCTGCGGCGCTTACTCCCGCCTGTCTGTGTACTAGAGGCGGGCGGCTGAGCTGCTGTTTCCGAGCAGAAAGCCTAACAGACAGGGGCCCATGGCGGTCAGAGGACGATGCAGCACAGCTGTGACACACATTGGTCATCCTCATCCTCCTTACACGTGCGGGAGCCGTCGGAACTCAGCAGAGGCAGGGTGGGAGTGGCCCCCAGTGCAGACATGGCCCTGCCAGCCACACGGGGAGGGGACGGCTGGGGCAGCTTGGCACTGACACAAGGCTGGGAAGGGTGCCCGGCTGGGGTAAGTGCGGTCCACCAGGGAGTGTCGGCCTCTGTCTGGGCTTAGAAGCTGTCAGAGGAGACAGGCTTCTCGCTGTGAGAAGCCGAGCTGGGCACGTGGGACGGGGCACTGCCCACCCCTGCAAGCACTCGCCCGATGGACGGCGGTTTTGCCTGCAGCAAAGAGTTCTGGCTTGGCTTGTGCTGTTTACTGTTTGTCCTCTCGCCACAGCTCTGCAGCACCGCCCCCCTCCTCATCCTCTAAAAGCTTTTGGGATCTAATGGTGCATACGGTGTCTCAGCGGCTTCCTTCCCTTCACACGGCCTCGTGAGCATGTCCTCGCGTTTCTATTTTTCTGTCATTCTTTCAAATGACTGAAGAATATTCTGGCAGGTGGCTCAACCATTTACTTAAGCGACCTGTCAACCACAGCTGGTCATCACTTAATAGTGGATTCATTCAATGGCCACCCCTGCCTGTCAGCTGCATGGCACCTGGTGGGCCACGTGCAGGACACTATTGATGGAAAGCAAAGCCACAGATGAACTCGTTTATCGCAAAGGGCACAGGGCACCCTGGCAGGACCTGGCATTAGATTGAGGGATGGTGCCTGCAGAGTGACGTCTGCGCTGAGGTCTGGAAAACA
This sequence comes from Tonatia bakeri, assembly GCA_004024845.1. Lineage (NCBI taxonomy): Eukaryota > Metazoa > Chordata > Mammalia > Chiroptera > Phyllostomidae > Tonatia > Tonatia bakeri. The sequence continues at coordinate 60,333 of PVIA01007610.1, read as the reverse complement.
TATAAAATTTAATAAGCCAGGGGGTCCGAGGGTGGGCTGTGAGCTGTCTTGACTCAGTCAAGTGTATTTCTGGTCATCTGACTATTCAAGGAACATGGAGCCCATTCCGTGGGGCCGAGATGCACCTGTTCACCGTCGCACACAGAGCAGAGAGGACCACACAGAGCATCCTTGTACACAAGAGGCCCTTGCACACAGCTCTGGTGTGCTGCTTAGATTAAACCCCTAGGAGTGGAGTGGCTCGTTGCTGAATGCTGAAAACCTTTGCAAGGGCTGGGTTTTCATCTTGACCTTGGTGACTATTCCTTTCCTTCCCAGACTCCAGACTTTTGCAAGGACCTCTCAAGACCACACACCAAGAAGCATCTCAGCCAGCACCAGGAGTGGCCAACCCCTTCCCTCCTTAACTGGGTGCCCAGATCCCAAGGCTGGCGGGTACGACTGTGTGCAGATGGGGTAGGCTCAGCTGTCAGGAGCAGCCCTGGCCCCAAGCCTGCCGCCCCAGGAAACACGCCTCAGCCAGAGCCCGGGGCCCGGGGTTTGATGGGAAGCCGAGTAGAGAGGGATGTCTAGTGATCAGAGGGCTTTCCATTGTGGGGTGGAGACGGCTGGGGACTAGACCCCTGGGCCTAGAGGAAGAGGCAGCAGTAAGTGGGGCTCACCTTTGGCCTCTCTCCTCTGGCTCCAACTAGTGGTTTCCACCGGCCAATGGCTTTGCAGGGCTGCTGTGGAGGACGGCGGGTGGGAAGAAAGCCCTCGCAGGAGCTGGCGATGGAGAAGGACATGACTCTGCAGATCCCAGAGCTGCCAGGCTGACTGAGACAGACGCAAAGGAGAGGGAAAGGCCTGGGTGCTCTCCGAAGGCTGGGGAAGGCGGGCTCACACCCACCCTTCCAGGTGAGGGTCCTCCAGCCCTACTCTGGGCCTCCCGCAGGCTGCAGCCACCAGCTTGGTAAAGCAGCCAGTGGGCAACAGTGCTCACAAGTGACAGTGGGGGTGGCTGCTTCAGTGGGGCATGCTTGCCCTTCATTCTGACCTGAGCCTCATGCACTGGGCTCTCCCAGCTGGCAGGGCACCCAGAACAGCGCATCGGTGAGTGCCCCTATCCAGCCTTCAGGCTTGGCCGTGGCCCCCTGCCTCCCCTGGTGTCCTCAGAGCCTGCGGTGAGGAGGGGTGGGTCTCCCATCTGCTCACGGGTGTGGGGGTGGCACATCGGCTACCCCGGGCTCCCTCTTTCTGTGGCTCTGAGGAGCCCCAGATCCTCAGCTGGCTCACCCCGAAAGCTTTCCTGCCTCCCAAGGGCATTGGGAGAGAAGCACCGCCCCCCATTGGACGTGTGGACCTCTTCCTTCTTCCCTGGGCTTGTCCACCCCCCTTCACCAACCCTGGACCCGCTTAATGTCTGTTTACTGTTATTTTAAAAAGTACTTCTTTCCAATAATCCTGCCACACTGGAAGGAGTTCTTATTTTAACTCTTAAAATATATTTACTTTTGGCCTGAAGTCAGGTGGATGGCGGTTTCACATCAACAGTGAGACCCTGGCATGTGAGTCCAGGGAAGTCAGGTCTTTGGCAGGTTAGCACACCGCTCTGGGCTGGGGGGTGGCGGCGCCCAATGGGAGGTGGTAGGGGCTGACATGAGGCCCGTGCACGACCTGTGTGTTTAGAAAAGTGCGTAGGAGCCGACAGGCACACCCATGGCGGAGCCACGGGTGTGTGGCGGGGAGAGGCTCCCACCAAACTGCCACGGAGCTCGAGCCCAGAAAGACTTCCTTCTGAAAAAATGAGATGAAGTTCATTTCCGTCTCACGTGGAAGGAATCTGGAAGCAGGCAGCCCAGCCTGGTGGACATTCAGTGATGGGGGGGCTGGCTTCTTGCGTCCTGCTGTGGCCCCCATCCTAGTTATGGCAAGGGTGTCCCCTAGGCCCAACGTGGCTCTGGGGCTCCAGCTCTCAAAGTCAGGGCACCTATGGCTGGGCCCTTCGCAGGGGGCTGGAGCCGGCCGCATGGCACCGTCCTTACCTGAGAGACATTTTCTCTTCACCGGTTCCCTATGCCGGGCCTGCAGGCCTGCTATTCAGGGCCTGGGGGCCTCTCAGGCCCACCCTAGGCTGGAGGGGCCAGGCAGTGTCCTGGGGTGAGATTCTAGGGCCTGGGAGGGCTGTCCCCCTCCCCACCAATGCCCCTCGCAGGCAGCTGATGGTTAAATGGGGGATGTGGGTGGAGTTTGGCTGAGAGAGATTTGCAGGCAAAACCTCAGAGAGAGGAGTTTATTGACAACCTGCTACCTGTCTGGCTTCCGTGCTCCCTTTCCCGGGGACTAGGAGAAGTGACGGTGTTGTCCCCTTCTGCTAGTGCAGGACAGCCTGGCAGCCTGTGCAGTGCCGTGGCTGGGAAGGAAGGGAAAGGGCCAGGAGTGTGAGGTGGCAGGAGGGTGACGCTTTCCTGAGGGCAGAGAAGGCCCAGGACTGGCCCCCTCCTGGGCCAGCCGGCCTGAGCCTCCTCACGTACCCAGGGCGCCTGCCTGTTCTGCATTCCAGGTCAGAGGCCCAGCTGTCCCCCGGGAGCAGACGGCTGGCAGCCCGAGTCCCACAGGAAGCCGGGTCCCCGTCATTGCCCTGTGGGCGGTGCATTCCAGAGGCCCCTTGGGAGGCTGCCCCGGATCTCCGGGCCTGGCTGCCTTCCCACGAGGGCCCGGCGGCCTTCTCCCGCTACGTGACTGCCTGTGTGTGCACACGCCCGGCCCCATGTGGGTGTGCGCCTGGGGCCTGGAGCCGCGCTCAGAGGACTTGTCACCTGAAACAGACCAGCAGGCAGAGACGTCAAAGCCGGTGGCAGAGCTACCCGGTGTGGGGTGAACGTGCTGCTGCTTTTTTTAGCCTGGCCACCTGTGAGCAGCGGGAGCTGGGACAGGTGACACAGGTGGTAGAAGGGGAGGGGGCACTGGCAGAGCGTGCCAACGTCCTCGGCGTACCACCCGCCTCGGGGCCCGGGTCTCCGGGTGGGGGCGAGGGGCCACTCCCTGTGGTTTTTAGTGTCTGGGATTGTTTTCAAACATGGGGTTCCAGAGCCAACGGCTGCCGTTGGAAACCTTTAGGACTTGCATGTGTTAAGGTAAAGTAGTGTCACATGGGGGGGCACCTGCTTTTGCTTTCTGGGGGGGCTCTGCAGGAAGTACATAGGGCCTGGTCGCTGGGGAGACAGAAACCAAGCAAGCTGAGCCACGGGAGCCAGCGGACGTCACCTGGAACAAGCAGGCTGGGGGTCGGGTGGTCAGCACCTTGTGGTCCACGTGGTAGCCACGGGGCCACTCGGAGGGATTAGGTGGGCAACAGTGGGGGAGTGGCCACAGGCCCTGCCTGCCAGCTATTGCCTGGTAATGCTGTAGAACAATACAAGGACGGGCAGAAGCAAGTTAACAATAATAATGAATAATATAATAATTAATAAATAATAATATGAGAATAAACTCTATGTTCCATGTGTGCACAACTGTAGACCTACTTTTGCCCGCCCCTGTGGACACCGGGGTTTGGCTCAAGGACAGGCTGGTCCTGGGAGGCGCCCCCGAAACAGCACTGCGTCGGAGCAGAGCTGCGGTTCTGGCTCGGCCCCCCTTCCGCCTCCCACTCCGGGGAGGCGGTTTGGTATTGGCAGGAAGTGCCTCCATCGGGTGCCTGCTTTGCGGGGCGGGCCCCTCACCTGGCTCTGCTTTGCACTGGAAGGCATCGGTGCCGTGAGTCACTTGCGTGATGAGTTTGGGGTTTGACCACACCCAAGCTCCCTACTCCACCAGAAACACCTGTGCCGCCACCGCCTCTGCCTCCCGGAGCTTCCCTTGCAAACCCAGCCCGGCACCTGACCCTGAGGGCTGGGGAGCGGGCACGCCCGCAGCTGCTCCCTGGGGTCAGTGCATGTGAACGCCCCCTGACATCACCGTTTTCCCCTTCCTCGCACCTGCCACCCTAGCCGACGCCCCCTGTGCAGCGGGTGAAGTGTGGCCGCCCAGGGTGCCTGCTGCATTGGTTCTGCCGGCTCCACCCCGGAGCCTGCCCAGCGCTGCCCCGCACCCCCCACCCCCCGCAACCAGAGCTTCTCCCCAGCAGGCACATGGCAGCCTCCTGGGCCTCACTGCCCTGGCCCATGATAGTGTGGTCCCCGGGAGGGAACCCACCGTCTCCACAGACCTGACAGATCTGCCCACAGTCCGTGACTCGAACCCAAACCCAGCATCTGAGGGTGTGGGTGGCCAGGGTGTGTGTGTGTACACATGTATGTGCTGTACATGCATCTGCATGTGTAAACATGCATATGTGTGCCTGTGTGCACGCATCTGCCCTTACGGACCCCCAAAGGCATGTTATTGTACTTAATCTGATCTTGACCATTTCTTACAGCAACATTTTGTCAAGACCCCTGTGTTTGGCTGTCACCTATAATTTGCTTATGTGCGACATTTCCCAGGCTGCTGCTGGGGGTCCGTGGGCCCATCAGTTTGGGAAACACTGGGATAGCCCAAAGGTTGAGGAGCTCACACCATGATTTCGCCAGCTAGCCTGTCATCCTGGTCCCCTGCCTCTCCCCAAACAACATCACATTTCATCGAGAGAGCTCTGAAACGCTTTTTGGGGTTAGTGTGACAGGCCCCAGAAACCAGGCTGGAAGGCCCCAGGACTGTGTGAGGGATGTGGGGCATGGGACTCGGAGCAGCCTGTCTGGGGCACGCCTGGGCACACTCAGCCCCTGCTCCAATTGCGTGCACGGTATAGGCCAACGTCTGCTTCCTGTCCCAAAGTCTGTTCTTTCCCAGACCCGCGGTGAGTGAGACTGAGCCTGCTGGGTCCAACAGACACTTGTTTTGAGCGATGTCGCAGGGATGTGCCGGCTGGAGGGCGAGGTCCCTATCTGGTTACTGAATAGAGAAAGGTGCTCAGCTTTCATTTGGAAAAGCTATGTCGTGGCCACAGCCTTGGTTTCTTTCTCTGAAAATGGGGGTTCTGACAGTTCCTGCCCCAGAGGACATGGGGAGGGTCCCCCAGGCTGAGGCGTGCAAAGTCTCGGCACAGCAGAGCACAGGAGGGGTCACGGGCCCCGGGTCCCCGTTCTGTGGTGGACGTTACAGGTGTGTGAGCCCTCGGGGCCTCAGTGGGCTCCTCTAGGGCCTCAGAGGCCTTTGAGGGTCCTATTATCCAGGGCTCATCCAGACGTCCTTCCTCTGCCACACCTGCTGGTTGGTGGGCTCCTCGTGACGGTGGTTTTCAATGGAGGCTGATTCATTCACTCACTTATCCATTCATTTGTTTGTTCACAGCAAGCTTTCTTTGGGTTCAACACCCCAGGCACTGTGGCCATCTTCAGCCTCATGGGGCTTAGGTCCCAGGGAGGGAGACCATCGGCCGTGTGCAAATCAGGGGACAGTGAGAGATGGGGTGGGGGTGGCAGCACTTCAGCTCCACTGTCAGGTTGGTCCTGGGAGGGGCATCGGAGAGAGAGCCAGTGAACTGGTTCTTGGGACCCCCTCTGAGCAGAGGGCAGGGCAGGTGCCCAGGGGACCAGGGTTGAGTGGGTAGGGCGGTAGGGGAGTGAGGGGAGAGGCTGGGAGATGGATGGTGGGGTAGACGGCAGACCCTGTTTGTCCTGGAAGGTGCCCAGAGGACCCGGCTTCCTTGGCTGGAGGGTGCTCAGCTTGGGTGGGTGGACAGGACCCACATCCGCAAGAGCTTGCTGTGGACGTGCTGTGGGTGTGGGTGTCCTGGCCAGTCTGTAAGGAAGGGTCTGCCCTAGCAGGAGGCTCCTGTGGCTGTCCTGGGGGGGGGGTCTCCGATCTGGGAATCCCCCCATTTCTTCCAGCCCCGAGAACGTCCTGTGCCCTGCTCCCTGTGCCTGGCTGGTGGCGCAGACAACGCTTCCCCCGGCAGCCTCTCCCTCGCGTCTGCAGCGTCTGCAGCGTCTGCAGCGTCTGCGTCTGTGGTGTGGACCTGCTCACCTCCTCCCCTCGCCTGCCTGTGTACTGACGCATGCAGGCACGCAGGCGGCAGCCCGTCGGCTCACATCCACCGTCAGCCGTCGGGATCTCACGGTTGAGCTTCTGGGGAGGCTCCGGGCTCCTCCTGGCTGGTCCCTGACTCTTCCCTCCCAGGGAGTCCTGTTTGTTTTTTTGTGCCATAGTGGGGGCGGGGGGACAGGGGACATGAAGCACAGTCCCCACCTCCCTTCATAAGAAAAGAAAATCAAAGTCCATTTCAACAGGGACCTGGCAGCCCCGGCCAGTGTCCGCTTGGGTGGCACCTGGAGCTGCCGGGAATCCACTCTGCTGTGACCGGCTCCCACTCAGTCCCTGGGGATGACGGATGTCCTCTCCATGGCTCGCAGCCTTGCCAGCCTTTTTTGAGAATCGGTGCCTCCGGCTGTGGCCTCAGATCCCTTTGAGATGCACAGGTTTACTCCGGGTCCCAGGTGACAGTGTGGACATCCGTGCCTTCAGCTGGGATCCCGGGGTTGGCAGGAGGGGAAAGCAGCTCATCACAGGTGGGGGCAGGTGGGCAGTGCCCCCTAGCTTCTCCACGTCCAGAGAATGCTACAGTCCAGGTGGGGTCGGGTGGCCGCCCCTCCCAGTGTCCACAGGCAGGCTGCCACCTCCCGAGGACCACCTAAACCCCACACAGCACACAGTCACTCCCTGTCCCACAGACGCCCCTGGGGGGGGTGAGAGAGGAGAGGTGCCAGGGGTGGGGTGGTGCCAGGGGAGCAGGGGGTGGCTGTGCCAAGGCAACAAAGGTCAGTGAAGGCTGCCTTGGGCCGTGACCGCTGACCAGGTCTCCATGGTGGATGCTGCCAGCAGACCTGCAGGAGGTGGGCGGAGGAGGCCGTTGGGCACAGAGCTGCTCAGCCCCCTGGAGCCCTGGCTTGAGTCTCCGTGGCAGCCTGTTGTTACAAAGCTCTGTGGCCTCTGTCATTTCCTCCAGATTTTGATCTCCAGGATGAGGGTGGGCTGGGGAGGTGGCTCCAGGTATATGCTCCTAGCCCAGGATGCCAGGGGCTTGGAAAGCTTCTGTGAGTGGGCTGGCGGGTGCTGGAGGGCCTGTGGCCCATCAGGAATTTGGGAAGTCTGTTGGGAGGTCCCCGCAGGACCAGCTGCTGTCAGGACTGGACCCAAACGACGGTGTATCAGCTTCCTAGGGCTGCTGTAACAAAGGACCACAGACTGGGTATGTTCTCTCTCAGTTCTGGAGGCCAGAAGTTGTAAATCAAGATGTCCCTGGGTCGTGCTCCCTGAGGGACCTAGGGGACAGTCTGTTCCGTGTCTGCCAGCTCCGGGCGTTGCTGGCAATCCTGGGCTGGTAGACACCTCACTCATCCTCTGCCTCCACCTCTGCACGGCTGTCTTTCCCCCGAGTCTGTCTGCATCTCGTTGCCTCTTCCGAGGACACCAGCCACGCTGGGTTTAGGGCTCACCCTCCTCCAGACGGACCACCTCCTAACTCACCGCCTCTGCAATGATGCCACTTCCAAACAAGGTCATGGTCATGGGTACCAGAGGTTAGGACGTGGACACGTCTTTTGAGGGGGGATATAATTCAACCCACAGCAAATGGCAAAGTGGTCCGCCCACTTCAGGAGCCAGAATGGACTCAGATACAGAAGGTGAGCCATAGGGCTGTGGCCCGTGGCTCAGCCCTCGATGACTGGTCACCCAGGAGTGGCCCGTGCCGGACATTGTTTAGCAGCACGAAGGGAATGTCAGCACAGTCGTGCTGGCCCCGTGCCAGGCAGGCTGTCCCGAGGGGTCGCCAGGGCCACCATCTCTGTGCCTCTCTGAGGACGAGGGGCAGCTGTAGGCACTGTGCGGGGGACAGCAGAACTGTCTCCTGTGCAGGCTGCTCCGGGCTCCACGGGTCTGAAGGACGAGGAGGAGGACCCGAGACACCGCTTCTCCAGCCGCTGCGAGGACGACACTGAGACTCATGCCCTGGCCAGCGGTGTCCGTGCCCCTGTCCATCCAGGTGGGGGCTGCCCGGAGCATCCAGGGAAACTGTCCAAACACACCTGCCAATATCTGGCATCAGCTGCCACCTCGGGAGAATGACGAATGGAACATCCCAGGGCAAATTTGGGCTTTTCTCACAGTAGAAAGAGAGAGGGGACCTGGGGGCAGGGGCAGGCACAGCCCAGGGTCCCTCGGGCACTGTCACTCTCCAGCGAATGATGGACAGGCATTGCCCACGTGAGTGTGGACAGGGTCAGGCACTGTCCTCTGTGGGGGTTCTGCCCTCGAGAGCACAGCCCGTTCACCAGGCAGCCCCACCCCAGCCCCCAGCAGGGAAGGCTGGACGCAGGGCCCTGCTGCCAGCCAGCTGCGTCCTGAGTGCATTTCCATGGGCTCAGGAGGTCAGGGGGCCCGAGGGACTGACCTGGGGAGTCCTCTGCAGGGGAGGGAGCCTCCCACTTCCCTCCCACGGGCCCCAAGGGGAAATCCCCCTGAAGGCAGGCTCAGGTGGGCACCAAGGATAAGCTTGTTCTTCCAGAAAGATCTCTAGACCCTAAGAAGCCCTGACAGCATCCTGGAGGCTCCCCAATAGAGAGGCCAGCCCCAGCATCACCCAGTGGGGGCATCCCCATGCAAATGCACCCCTGGGAAACTGCAGGCAAATGCTTTCTCATCTCTAAAATGGACAAGGGTTCCTGCTTCCCAGTGCCCTGCCTGGCACAGGGCAGGAAGGGCTTAATAAATGCATGTTATTATTAATAAAAATGTTGTGTCAGTTGTGCAGGGCTGCAGGTCACATACAAGGTGACCTTGAACCATGGCTCTGTGGGAAACTACCAGTCCGTTGCTTCCTCTCCCCCAGCTGGAGAGGATGGGGCATTTGCTGGGCCCTGGGGGGTAAGCCAGCACTGCCATGGGTCTGGCCCCTGTTGTTCTCCTTGGCTGGTGACTCCCCAGGGCTCGCTGGGACTCACTGTCACAGACAGAACTGCACCCTCCAGAACTGGTTCTCCTGAGTGCAGGGCCGGGCGGGACAGAAACTGCACACGGTGTACCCAGGAATGCAAATGACTCTGCCTGAGAAAAGGGAAGGGCACAGCCACGGCCCAGAACTGGCAGCCCCTGCACGCAGAGGCAGCTGGCACAGAAAATTCCCCGGCCCCCGAGTCAGCTCTTCTTGTCTCGTTTTTGGAGGGTGGGGGGCGCCCCTGATCAGTGAGACCCGAGGTCTCACTGGGCCTGCGGGACAGCAGTTCCATCCACCCCCAACACAGCAAGCCTCCCTTGAACTACAAGCCTTGGCAACATGCGGAGCCCCCCTGCCATGGTGAGCCTGTTTTTCACCCTCAGATTTGGAGTTCAGACGTGGATAGGCCAGACTGCAGGGAGCAACACTGGCCACTCTGCCAGGGCTCAGGTGGACACAGAGTACTGGGATTTGAGGCCTGGGGGGACCAGGGCTGGGCTGGGGGAGGGGAGGCGAGGACAGTGGGAGAGAGGGACTGTCCTGAGGAGAAGCACCCAAAACGTCACTCTGCCCACTCCCCAGCTCCCAGGATGAAGGAGCCTCCTTCTGAGGACGCAGTGAGGCCCCGTAGAGGCTTTACTCTGCGCAGGACGGGGAGGCCTGCGGTGTTTTGGCTGAGAGGCAGGGAGGAGGACTCCCCCATCTGACAGATGGGGGCGCCCTGGGACAAGCCCTATGCCACCAAGGCCCAGCCCGCAGGCCTGGAAACTCTGAGGCCCAGGGTGAGTTTCATTTCATAGCAGCCGGGCAGCTGCAGGCAGAGGTGCTGTCCAAGGAAGCTGCCTTTGAATGGAACACCTGGTGCTGGAGCCAGGCACGCCTACCTTAGGGGGGTCGAATATTGCTGGGGTAGGGGGGCCTCTGCCTGCTGCAATTCAGACGGTGCACAGCAGTAATTAACGTGGGCCCCGGGCAGCCAATTGCCCCTCCACTTGTCCCTAAGCCCACTTAGCTCCAGAGGAAGACAGGCCGCTGACCAGTTGAGCATGCTTGGAATCACCTTGCCTCTGGGCCTCCAGCCTCCTGCTGCGATGCTGTCTCCCCAGCCTAATGGAGCTCCCCCGCCCCTCCCCCAGCCATCCTGCCGATCCAGCAAGGTGACAGTTTGAATCAGAGGAGATGAAAATGCTTCAGATGTTGAGCCGCCCACACGTCTTTATTTCCACCTCCAGTGTGCTGTTTGTGGTCGTTGAATGGGACTTCAGAGGTGTGCTTTGAAAGTGAGCCCACTGACACAGGACGGTGGTGGCCAGCCTGTGTCCCCGAGGACCACACCCTCTCCCCTCCCAGACGGGAGAAGCCAGACAGAGGAAATACCACCTCACACGGAGTTCTCCTCCCAACGGGTCAGCAGGGGACTGCTAGCAGGCAGAAGGCCACAGAGTGATCTAGTTTCTGTGGACGCTGACAGCCTCTCTGTCCCAACCCGGACCCAGAGCCGGGAGAACAGCGGTCCTCCTGGGGACTCCTGAAGAGTGAGGTGAAGCAGGTTGGACGGGGGAAGGAGGCACTGACTTTCTAACTGGGTTCTCCAGACAGCTGAGAGCCCCTCCCCCACGTTGTCATCCTTAGAAATGTGTAGGACCCTGTGGCTTGTGCACAGAGGCCCCGTGCTGACCACCCTCGGGTCCAGGCCCACCCTGGGAGAATGAGAGGGTCTTCTCCGGGCGGTGGGACCACTGCCCTAAGTGGGGGAGCTGCCTGATGACTCATGGGCCCCGAACTGGAAGAATGTTCCCTAGAATGTCCACGCCTCTCCTCCCTGGGGTCCCTCATGCCCCAAGCAGAAAGCACCCCACTTCTCAGGGCTTCTTGAGGTAGTGTCTTCCCGGAGCTCCAGAAATGCTACTCAGTTCATGAAATAAGAGCAGAGATTAAGCTGCTGAGAGATGGTGTTGGTGGAAAGGTCCAGAGAGAGGTCAGTTTAGTGGCACACTGGTGAGACACTGACCCGCTGGGGGACACTGCAGGTCCTGCGGAGCTAGTGCCCGAAGCTGGGAGGTTCCTGGGGACCTTCACTGGCTGGATTCCGAGGGAGGGGGCTGGGGGCACAGCAGAGCTATCGTCCACGTCACAGACACAGAGATGAGCAGGTGGTGCAGGCCCCTCCTCCCTCCCCAGCTGGTTCCAGGAATAGCCTGGTCCTTTTCTGCCCCAGGACCCAATCCCCCTGTCTCCACCCCTCAGGCAATCAAAGGAACACACGTGTCCCCAACTTTGCCTCCCAACAGGTTTCTTTCACCAGTGGGACCCCACGAGTTTGCAAGTTTCAAAACCTCGGGTTGTTCAGAGTCAGACTGTTCTATGCAAATCTTCTGGGGGCTATGCAGCTCATTTCCCCACAGGAGGGACTTTCTGCCATGGGTCTGCCCCTGAAACCCTACCGCTGTTTCTCCTGTCCCCTCCTGACCGATTCAAGTTGCTTCTGCTCACAAGCCCCTGACCCCGGTGTCCCAGAACCCACAGACTTGGGGTTTGGAAGGGGCCAGGAGGGCTACACGTCTGACTAGAGGCTCTCAGCCAGCAACATGGACTTGGGAACATTGGAAATGTCCACACACATTTCAGTGTCACAACGTGGGGCTGTGCAGTTAGCCTACAGGGTGGAGGCCAGGGCAGGTGTTCAGCATTCTCCAGCACACAGGGCGGCCCCCAACACAGGGGGTCCTGGCCCGAGCGTTGACAGCGCTGGCTGAGAGGCTGATCTACACCAGCCAGACCCCGAGTGTCAGGACCGGTGTTAGAGAGGCCAGGACAGACTCATGGCTGGTGAGGACGAGCCCCTCAGAGGGAGTCTCAGCTCCTATGGCCTGGAGAGGAACGTGTCCCCTTTGGGGGGGCCCTTCCCTCCCACCACCGACCACTCACCACCCACCAGGCAGGACTCTGTCCATTTCCATGGCTGGTCATCTCAGTGACGGAACACAGCGGCTCTCCTGAAGGCAGGTTCTGTGAACCCTGCCTTCAGCCCAAGGCAGGATCCGACCTGCCACACACCCCCCACAAGGTGGTGCCCAGTGGGAGGGCTGGCTGCCCACCCAAGAACCCTTCACCGAGGGTGGCCCTTCTGCATTTTCCTCATCCTTCTCTGAACTCAGAGGCCCGTTTCCTGCCTGCCGAGCTTCTGGTTTCCCTCTTTTCTGCAAGGGAAAGACGGCGGGGTCAGGGACTCTGTGGTACTGGAGGTCAGCGGACACGAGGAGGTGACCGGTCAGTGTGTCCCTGTGTGCTCCCCCAGCCCGGGCCCTGCTTGGCAACGCTCAGGTGCCCTTTCCTGCCCGAGGGTTTGCAGACCAACTCACAGGGTGGACTGCCAAGTTGGGGCGCTTACTCCTCCACGCATCTGCCTCGGGAAGAGGGCTGCGGAGTCCAGCAGACCCCAGAGGGGTGGGAGGAGTGAGAGAGGAAGGGCTCTTGCTTGCAGGGGAGGGGGAGGGGCAGAGCACCGGAGGGTGGTGGGGACGCCCAGATGGTCAGGGAGCACACAGGTGGGAGTGTGGAGGTGCAGGAGACAGGGGTCAGAGTCCCTCCCGGGCAAAGGGAACTCAGGACTCTGAGAGCAGCAGAGTCCCTAGCAGCCGGGAAGGGGTGGCGGGAGTGGAGCTGGGGTAGAAAGGAAATGCCCACAGGGGCAGAGTTCAGTCTGGGCAGCCAGCACAGGTCATTGACTGATCCCACGTGGTCAGGCAGGGGGCGGGATCCAGGTACAGCCCCAAGTAACACCCGGACACACCAGGCCAAGAGGCTTCAGAGCAGAGGGAAGGAGCCTCGGAGCCTCCCGGGGCTGCCACACGCTGACAGGAGGTTTGCAGGGCCTTGAAACCTTCCTCCTAGGGCATCTGTGTTCTGTGTGAGGTTACCCATCACATCGGGTGGTGGGTCCCCAAAAGGCAAACGCTGGAATCCTTCAATGTGATCCTATTGAGAAGAGGGTCTTTGCAGGTATAATTTCGTTAAGGATATTGACATGAGACCCTCCTGGATTATTTGGTGGGCCCGAAATTTACTGACAAGTTGAGGTTCTTATTAATAAGGGAGGGGATCAAAAGGACATTGGGGTCACTAGCAGCTTTCTCTACATCTGCCCTCACAGTTGCCTCAAGGATCTTGGACGGAGCCTGATGGGCAACGGCACCCGCCCCTCCTGACCCAGCCTGCTCAGATTCCGTCTCTGCTAAGCCCACAGCACACGCTGCCCAGGCGCCTGAGTCATGACTGTGCTCCTCTTCCTCCCAGAGGCCGGGCTGCCAGCTCGAGCTTAGCGTTTGTTTGCAGAGCTGGAGCTGAGTTGTCCCCGGGTATGGAATCGGGAGGCAGGGGCCAGGGCTGCTGGCTGACCTCAAGGTGACCTGCCACCCTTGCCCCCTCCCCCGAGTCTCCTCCAATGCCAAGGCTTTATGAGCCTGGCTCCTGTCCGCAGAGACTCCACTCTGCACCCCTCTGCAAGGTTTCAGACCTCTTTCTAATAAATCCCAGATGGAGGGGACGTGCTGCTGGGCAGTGAGCTTCACTCCCTGGCATTCTTGAGACATTTAACAGCCAAGGGCTGTCCAGAGCTGGTCGAAGGCCATAAAGGACAGACACATGGCCTCAGGGGGTGACTGGAAACGGGAAGCAGAGGCGGAGCAGGCCCTCAGCAATTTCTCTGCAGCCAGGGGCTTCCAGATGGCTCGGTCTGCCCTGTGTGGCTTCTCCCTGCACCTCTGAGACCCTCTCTCCGCACACCAGAGCCGGGGGCAGCGGGGGTGGGGCAGGGGGAGGCCTGGCACTGGGCTTGGCAATGCGACTCAGCCATGCCATGATGTAACTGTCCCAGGCATGGCGTGTGACAAGACTGTCTTTGCTCTCCACGGCTCCACCGACACTAGGGATGCACCAGCGATGAAAATGTGAACAAGCGTCGTCAGCGGACGCGTCATACTTGGGCTGTGGATGCTGAAGGCTGTGAGGTCCCTTTCTGCAAGGAGCTGTTTGTGACCATCGCCTGCGCCACGGCGTCCGGATCCTGGTCGGACAGCCCTGCGGTTCTGAGAAGCCCTTTCATGGCGGGCCTCAGGAGAAAGGAGTAATGTGAGTCTCAGGCGCTTACAAAATGCCAAGTAATTAGCGCTCCTGACATCAGAGGGAGCACCATGAGATTTGTGCGCATTTTATAAAAGAACCAATTTACATATTAAAACAATAAAAAACGTCTAAGGGAGCGCTAGCCTCCTGATGTTCCCAGTGTCTCCTCTGTGCAGTTCCAGAAATCTCCACTGCTGGAGGAAGGCACAAGAAGGCACCCGCTGGCTCCTCGTCAGAAGGTTCGGGCTGTGCTTGGCCAGATGGAGGAGGATGTAAAATTGTTTTGCATATTCCCGAGGTGGGGAGAAGTCTCTCTGTGCACGCTCACCCTGGCTACGTGCCCACTCGACTCAGCTCAGCGTAAAACAGGAAAAAAAATGAGCTCATCCTTCCAGGTCCTGATGCAGAAATTTAAGGAGCAGGAAGGATTTGATGTTTAGTTTCCAGCTCGTAAAACTAAATGCCAGTTTATGCGCAGTGGCTGCCGGAGGAGGGGCGGGCAGGGCAGGGGAAGGCAGGCAGCAGCCACTGCACAAGGGACCCAACTGGGGAGGCACAGGGAACACTCACTCCCCCCAAAGATGGCCCTGCAGCCTTCCCCACCTCCCCCCGGGTGATGGGTGGAATCATGTCCCCAAAAGATGGCGAAGTCCTATCCCCCGCACCTATGAATGTGACCTCACTTAGAAATAGGGTCTTTGTAGATGATCAGGTTAAGATGAGACCGTTGGGGTGGGCTCTAATCCAGTATGACTGTGTCCTTATAAAAAGGGGAGGGGCTGCTAGGACAGTTCTTGGGGATGTCAAGACCTGGTAATCTCTGTCCTCTGTCAGGGGAAGTCACTGGGAGGCTGACTTCACAGCTATACACCTCGCCTCTGTGCCCTGGCCACCCCCACCCACAGTCATGGGCTCAGAAAACAAGGCCAGGTGGCCGCAGGGTGGGTGAGGATAGACGCCACCAGGTCTTGGAGTCCCCAAGCACTGTCCCAGCAGCCCCTGCCTTAGAATCGGTCCTTGGGGCCCTGGACTGGCTCCAGAGGCTCCTCCTCCCCACAGAGCCAGTTGGATGCTCGGCCAGGGCCCAGGGGCCTTTGAGACCTCCTTCCCTGACCACATCTGGTCCCAGCTTCAGGCACCCACATGCGCTGGCCTGCCTGGGCCCCTTGTGGGTCTGCCCCCATTTCTGGGGGCCAGTGGGTCTCAGAAGTCCCAGGGCACAGAGACTCCCTGGTGTCTTTTCCTGCCAGACTCAACCTGTGGCCAACCCCTTTCCCTGACAGATGCCGCAGGAACGCCCTGCAGACATTGGAGATGGTGCAGCGAGGTGAGGGCCACACCAATGGGGGTGACAGCAGAGGGCGGGCGGGCAGGGAGCAGTGTGCCCAGACGCACACGGGAACCAGGCCGTGCCTGGCCCCAGGCCAGGAACTGGAGCAGAGGCCAAGGAGTGCTGACAGCCAGAGGTTCTCAGAGAACATCTGGCCCAGCTTCCCCCTTTTCTCCAAACAACAAGGCTCAGAGATGCGTCCGGGGTTGTCCAAGGGCACAGGGGCAGCCCTGCAGCCCTGGTCACCTCCACCCAGGGCAGTGACATTTCCAGTCACCCCAATGCCCTGTCAGAGACCTGCAAACTGGTCTGCAGGTGGGCCCTGCCTGTCACACCAGTTAGTCTGGGCCATCGGAGAAGCAGACGCCGATAGGGGGTGACCCACCTGAGGTGGAGGGTCGCCTCCACACACCATCTTGTTCTCCCTCTCCTGTTTTTCTTGTATGTCAACCCCTCACTGACTCACACCACTGCCCGGCTCCTGAGGACACCTGGGTTTCCAGCCCCTGCTCTGGGTTGGGGACAGGGACTGTGTGGGGACAGGGACTGCGACTTATTCTCTGCTGGGTGCCCAGAACCCCAGACAGTGCCTGGCATGCCGGGAATGCTGACATCTGTTAACTCAATGAACGAAGCAGCGGAGGAAAGGGGAGGGAGCTGAGTGTGGGAAGGGTCCTCAGAGCCTTCTACCAGGCTAGGGACCTTGAGGACAATCTGAGTCACCTTGAGTCGTGACCCCTCACTGCTGTGATTTGGTCTGGTCTGCTCCCCACCCACGAGGCCCTCTGAGTCCAGTCCTGGCAGCAGCCTGCTGACGAGGACAAGCCCAGGATACGTTGCCCAGTTCCGGCTGCCCACTCCGGGCTGCGGGGAAATGCCTCTGCATTGCTTTTTAATGGGCTGCTTTGTTCCTCGGCTTTGCACTCACAGCCAGCAGGCCCGGCTGCCCAGTGTGGCCACATGTCAGTCATTAAGTGAGCCGGTCGCCCATGGCGCTGGACAGTTTCCCGCTGCCCAGGGGAGCTGGCGGGAGACCCACGGCTGGGAGCACAGGAGCTTTGTCTCACTTCGTTTTCTGGGACACCCCTCGGGATTTTCTTGGCTGCAAATCCACACCAACTTCACTGGTGCCCAGATGGTTCTGGGTCTCCCAGGTTCATGAGGAGCCCCCCCGGGTGCTGTTGTGTTTGGAGCTCAGGCACGGAGCTGAGAAGGAGGGAAAGCAGGCTGGAGGGTGGGCTCCCTGCCCACCTGTGGGTACCACTCCCATTCCATAGCCTCCCTGCCTGCACTGGTGCTCCCCAGTGTTTTCACGGCCCAAGTGCTTGCATGGCCCAAGTGCTTGCATGGCCCAAGACCAGCCCCCCTCTGCACCCAGTGGCATGGCATTGGCCAGTGACCCCTAAACGGTGGGCCACTTGGGGCAGGTGGTAGGTCTCCCCAAACATCAGAGCCAGGAGGGAGCTGCTAAACACAGATTCTGGGACCGTGTCCCAGGACCCAGTCCCAGGACCCAGCGGGAGTGGGACTGCATTTTCCTGTGCCGGGGGGGCGAGGCGGGGAGGACTGGCCTGCAGCAGAGCTGGGATGGGGGCCCAGACCCTTCCTCCAGTCACATGCTCCTTTAGCGCAGGCTGATCTTCAGGCCAGGGGCTGGGTACAGCAGCCCTCGCTTTCCCTGAGCCCACAGTCTAGAGCAGAGGCAGGCCTTGCTCTGACAGAATCAGCCACACTGCCTTTTTCTGGCACTGTTCCAAGCTCCTTAGCTTCCTAAACCACCCGCGCAGCCAAGACAACCACAGTTCTCACTTACAGACATAATGGGACAGAGGCACAGACAAGTCAGGCAGCTTCGCCAAGGTCACACAGCGGCCAGGTTTGAAGCTGGGCACCGTGAACCCCAAGTGCATATCCTGACTGCTCCATACACCGCCTGGCCCACTTGCACTGTGCAGAGCACCCCAGCAGCATGATATGAAAGGCAGTGACGGGTACAGCTTCAGATGGGATGGTCAGGGAGGACTGCTTGGAGGAGGTGACACTTAAGAAGGAGAAGCCCAGAAGGAAGAGCCCTTGAGCCATGGCTCCAGGATCCTCTTCAGAGAGAGAGCACCAGGCAGGCCTGCAGCTCAGCAGGGAGCCGGGTCCACGAAAGGGCTCTGTCTAAGCTGCAAGGGCATGGAGATATCCTGCCCCACACAGGCCTCCACTGGGCCTTGAAGGTCGAGCCATGGAGGGCGGATCCCGGGAGACTGCACTGGGATAAGCCCTGGGGCATGAGCTGAGCTGGGGCTCCATCCTGGATGTCCCCTTCCCAAGGACAAGTTGATCTGTGTTCCTTATTGGATGCCCCTGGCCCTGGGTCTTATTGGGGTCTAGCTATACTGCTTCCCACCATGCCAAGTTCAGGGGCTTTCGCCCACAGAGCAGGCGTGCTGGGGCCCCTCCCCTTGCTAACAGCAAGGTTCCCCTCCCCTTAAGACCCTGCATACCAAGAGGGCAGGTGGCTTCTGAAACGAAACAAAGCAGAACCCACTCTTGTTGCCACTTCTACCAGAATGACCAGTGTCCCTTCCTTTTGGATTTGCATATGAGTCATTCAAACCACCAGCCTCCAGCTTTGAACTTGTACGAGTGTCCTGGGGCGGTCACGACAAAATGCCACAGCCTAGGTGTCTTGGAATAACAGGAGTGTGTTCCGCTCCAGTTCTGGAGGCCAGAGGACCACCTCAAATGAAGGGGCACTTGGGTCACAGACGCGGGCGCCCAGAGCCCTGTGGCGACAGAGACGGCCCAGCTGCAGCCAACTCCCACGACAGCTGTAATTACTCAGGCAGAATGGCGACTGTAAACAGACATTAAAAGATTCTCAATTACACGTGAATCTCCCGGGCAAAATTGTATTTCCATAAACACTGAAGAAATGACTCGGAGAATCTCATCAGTGGGGCCAGCCTGGAACCAGCATGAAGGCTGCAGTGTCTGCGGCGTCCACCAGAATGAGGCCAGTCCTGGGAGCCCCCGGCCCCTCCTAGTTTCGAGATACATTGCTGGCTGGTGGGTGTTCTCTCTCAGGGGACCCCATGTCAGACTCCCCTACTCTCCCCACACTCACGCCCCCTCTTCCTAACAACCTCCTCTCTATCTGTGCATCCTGCCTCCCCATCTGCCCGCCCGCCCGCTTCTCCGCTCACCAGGTCAGCAGCACCTCTGTCCAAATGTCACTCCCGGGTCCCACCCAGCACATGTGCACAGTCTGTCCGCTGTCTTTGGTCACACCTGGTCAGTCAGCCCTAGGCCCACGGGCTCATACTATACCTGCCATGTCTGTCCAGGGGTAGCCACAGAATTAGGACAAAGTCAGGGTCAGCTGCCTGACCGATGCCTCTAATCACTGTCATGGAGGTGCCCTCTTGTCTTGCACTCTTCCGGCTGGATTGCTCCCTTCCATGGCAGGGTTGAGGGGGAGCAATCTGTGTGTGTGAGACAGACAAACAGATGGACAGAGAGGTGTGCACAAGCACAGGGTCTTCTGCCAAAGGGCCATTTCCACCCCCGCCCCCACCAAGGAAACTCGGTGCTTCAGAGGGTCTGACCGCAGGCTGACACCCCCCAGGTACGCACGTTATGTGTAACCAGCTCCTTCTCTCTCTGTTCCCATCAGTGGCAGGTCAAGACCCACATGAGTTTGACGCTAATGGAAAATCTGCCTTGTGACTCATGGAGTGGCCCAAGTGAGCAAGCGTGTGACAGTGAGGGTGACCAGGCAGAGCTGCCTCTCCATGGGGAGGAATCTTGCTCTGGGGCCACCGTGCCCACAAGCTCAGCCTTTGGGCTCCAGGACCAGGACCAAGACCCGTGGCTCTCCATCAAAGCCTATGGCAGGCAGCCCCCCTACTCCAGCAGTCGGCTTAAAGGGGGGTGGCCATCCACTGGCCCTGGCTCCGCTGGGTGGGAACAATGCCAGAATTCCAGGCATTTGGAAATGGAGCAGCTGCAGGGACGGCTGGGGCCCCAGCCGTCCACCCCGCCCCCAGAACCCCTGTGTTCTGTCTCAGCCTTGCCACACCAGCTGCTCATTAAACCTGGCAAGCAGGAGGCAGAATAAAAACCCTGCCTTTCATCCGGCACTTCAAACGGAAACCTTCTCAAGCCCTCCAAGTCAGGGCTTTCTTCTCTGCAGATTGGCTGGTTGTGGGTCCAGGGGCTGGAGTGGGGCTGGGAGGAGAGATGCATTCCAAGCATTCATTCACTCAGCTCGTGTTTGCAGGCACCTCCTGTGGGCCAGGCTTGGGCTGGCGCTGCATCCACCACCTCCTCCTCATCGTATGTCAGTGCGCAGAGCAGACAGACCCCTGTCTGTACACAGCTTGTGCCCTAGTGTGGGAAGGCAGAAAAGTAGCAGACAGAGACTTAAGGAGTGAATTGGTAGGGTAAGAGGGGCTAAGTGCCGCACAAAAGCAGGGCAGGCTGCAGGGGACTTCTTGGAGCAGGTGTTCGCACTTCCACTTCCGCCCTTTGGGATGAGGCCGCCCGGCTGTGAACAGAGTGGAAACACCTCCCACATGTGTTTATAGGCTGCCTTGGCTGCCACATGGAGGACAGGTGGTGGCAATGGTGGCAGGGAAACCAGTGGGAGCCTACTGCATGATCCAACCAGGTGACAAAATGGGCAGATCCCATATATGTTCTGAGCAGAGAGCCAGTGGAGTTTCCCAGAATGAGGAGACTTGGGTGTCCATCTGAAAAATCAGACGGACAAGGGCTGCTGCAGCAGCGGGAGCTGCAGAGGACTGTCACTGGGTCTACCAGATGTCCAAGTTAAGGAAGTGGGTCTACCAGATGTCTAAGTAGAGGAATTAGGTCTGCCAGAAACCCAGGTTGAGAAATCAGGCCTACCAGATGTGCAAGTTAAGGAAGCAGGTCTACCAGATATCCAAGATGGGGAAGTGGGTCTATTAGTCTGGAGTCCAGGACAAGACATTGGTTTGGAGGGAAGTATCCAGGAGTCAGAGAGACAGTTTACTCTTGTGAAAAATATCTTTAATTTGGAGACTCATGCCAAAGTCATGCAAACATTTCTCCAGCACCTCCACTATGGCCCCTAGAGAACCACTGTGTACATATGGTCAGGATGTGGGGTTGTTTTGGATACTTCTGAGGGTGCGAACTAACCCTTAGTGGGGGACAGTGTGTATCACCCAGTGCCTCCTACAGGCTGAGCTGTGGCCCTCCAAGCCCCTCCAAGAATCTCAACCACCACATGGGGACAGGAGCTGACAGTCACTCTGCTCCTGTGGCTGAGGTCCTATCGTGTGGTAGGAACAACAGGTGGACTTCGGTGAGGGCTGCACCTAGACTTCAGGGTGGCAACGAGAAGGCACTGAGTGTGTGTGTGTGTGTGTGTACATGCCCGGAAATGTGTTACATGAGTTTGTCAGTGTGCTGTGTGCATATGCATATGAGTGTGATACACATGCATGTGTTTATGCATACTGCAGGGGTGTGAGTACACGTGGGAGTATACGTGAGCATGTTTGTATGTAAGTCTGGTTTAAAAAGTGACCGAGTGAACTCATGCAGAAAGAATCTGGGGTCGGAAAGGGCTCTGACGTGTAGACTTGGGATGTATGCCCAGGCCCCCAGAGGCAAAGGGAGTGAGTGCCTGCTGCAGCAGAGGGTGGGCACAGATGCCCAGCCAGGAGCTGGCACATTCCTCCTTGGCCTGGCATTCCCATGACCCCCATAGTTGGTGGCGATGGTACTCATTGACCAGGAGCAGGGTGGAAGGAAGGTTCGAGAAGGGTGGATGGCAAGAAGAGGAAGTAAACATCTCCTGGGTGGGTGGGCAGGCATCAGGACAGTAGGGACTCCGGGGGAGGGCAGCACCCCCATTCCAGAGGCCACTTCCTGTGAGCAGCTCATTGGGACTTTGGGAAATAAGTAACCCAAATGAGCAGGGGTCAGCTATGGGCACTGACCACAGGAAGTGTGACCTGTGCTTAGTGGTTCAGGGAGGGACAAGAAAGCATTGCTGGTCAGCGGGAACAGAGGCTAGGTGGTAAGTTCACGGCCGCCAGGACGTCTAGGCCAGCAGTAATTTCCTGTGGTCGGTGGCCCTCTCGGTCCGCAGGCAGCCAGCCTGGACGGGGGTGGGGCAGCTGGCGGGTGATTTGTGCAGTGTTTCAGGAGGAACATTGGAGCTTAGAATGTTGACCCGAAAGCAGACGGCAAAATGCCACAAGATAGTTCTGGAAAAGGGCTCTCTGTTCTCCAGCTCAGGGATCACCATCACACCACTGTACCACCATCACCATCACCACCACCGTCACCCCCATCACCTCCGCCATCCCCATTCACCATCACCCCATCACCGTCACCATCAACGCCAGCACCACCGGTATCACCACCATCATTGTCACCATCTAGTCCCTGTTAGGCAGGGGGGTGGGTAGGAACTGGATGTTTCAGTCTGCTCCACACATTTTCCCCATCACACTCCGACCTGCCTGCATTGTGCTCCAGGAAGCTGCCCACTGGGTGGGCAGCTTTGCCCACCCGGCTCCCTCATGCCCGGCGGGGGCGCAGCCAGTCGGAGGTAGAGGCGTGAAGGGAGGCAGCTGGGAGAGGTGCTGTCCTTCCCTGGCTGCACTCCACCGCATTCCCACAGTGGCCTGGCCCTCCAGGTGCACAGGTCCTGCCAGGTGGCTCTCCCTGGGCCCAACCACCGACTTCCCTCCCCCAGCTTTTCGGCCAGGTGGTCATGGCTCCTGTTCTCACAAGTCCCTTGATGCCTCAGCAGCCCTGCTTGTTTCCCTCACCCTGAAAATGCTCTTTTCATTAATAAATCTCTTTACCACCCCCACCTCTTACCATGCCAGTGAGCCACCTGCTTCCTGCCCCACTCTGGGAGATGTCGGTCTGTGGTGTGGCAGGCGCACGCACGCATCCGGGGAGTCCCTGTGGCACCTGCACGGGCCTCCCACCCCACCCCGTTGCTTCCTGCAGAGCCAGGCAGGGGCACCCAGGCTGAGCTCGGGAAAGCAGCCTGCCATCTCAGCTCCTCTTTCTGCTGGGCTAACGCTGGCCACTCTTATCTGCCCTCCCCGGCTTCCTCTTCTGTCCCCTGCCCAGCCCAGTTTTGTGTTTACAAAGCAGGTCCATTGTCTCCCGTCCCCTCGCCTCCTAGTCTCGATTCCAGGCCGAGAGCCTCTGCTTAGACCTCAGGGCTCCGGCCCCTGCTGTCAGCTGGTCACCACCTTCCAAAGGCAGCAAGCTCTCTCTGCGCAGGGCCCCTGAACCCGGGCCTCAGCCTCTCCCACCCCTGGACTCTGGACAAGAGCCCAGAGGAGGGTCTTCCGAGTAGGACAGGTCATTGCCACAACAGGTTTCTGTCTCGTCTCCTCTGGCCACCTGTTCCTGAGCCTCAGGGACACTGGACTCATCAAAGTGGGGCTGCTGGCTCTTGGACGGGCTGTGTTCCCAGGGCATGTTGGAGACTGGCTCCACTGGATAGGTGCTGTGCTAGAACAAAATGGAAGTTTCTGATACAAAGTCCCCCCCGGGAGGAGGGGCTGGCTCCTGGCTGGGCCTGAGGCCCCCGTTGCTCCCAGACCTGAGCCTTGGTGTGACCGCGTCCTTTGTCATCCTCACTTACCCCACGGCCCCTGCCACCATGCCTCCCTCCCCCTTTTCTTCTTTCTTGCTGACAGTGATGGCACAGCCACCCACCCCTGTGCCTGCTGGCCAGCAGGCCTGTAAGTCCCACTGGGGTGGGGCTCACCCTGTCCTTGAGCACAGCCTTCCCCACAGAAGCCATGAGCTCTGTCCCCAGAGGTCAGGGAGAGGCCCTAGATGCCCACCACAAAGCCGCCATTTCTCTGAAATCTCATGTGTCCCTGGGAAAAAAAGCATTCCCATCTGCACTCTCCTCTGCACCACTTGATGCTCCACAGTGCCCACTCCCAGGAGGTGCAGCCTCCAGCCAGGCCTCTGCTCGCCTCTCCCAGAGCCTTCAGACCCAAGGACCCCACCGTCGGACGCTGGTGATGGATGGCTCGCGGCACCAACTGCCAGGGCGATGGAATGACAGTGCACTCGTCCGGCCAACAGGCAGGGGAGCCAGAGTCAGAGCCCAGGCTTGGCTGGCGTAGGGCAGGGTGGGGGCCCAGCCACCCAAACAAAGGCCTGTTCACCAGGGCAGGAGGGTGCCGGCAGCAGGCCTGCCGGGCCCCGTGGGGTCCACCCACGGACTCACAATGGACAGCCTGTGTCCCGGCCATCTGATCCTCCCAGACCCGCCCCGGGCCTGGTGCCACGGACAAGGTGAGTGAAGGGGAGAAGGCGCAGTGAGGAGCCTCTGTGTCCTTGGCAGGGCCAGGCACACATGCGTGGTGCTGAGAGGTCAGCCAAGGTGGCGTGGGCAGAGGGACAGAGCACCGAGCGTGGTGGTCAGAACGGTGGCCCCAAAGCCGTCCACAACCTGATCCCGGGAACTGTGAACATGCCACCTTCCCCGCAAAGAAGGGATTCACGTTGGCAAGACCCTGCCCCTAAAACTGGAAGCATTCCTAGCTTTCCCGGCCGGACCCAAGTGCTCAGGGGCCTTGTCAATGGGGAACAGTGGTTCAAGGTCAGAAGCAGCACGAGAAAAACTTGGCCACCCTTTGCCGCTTTGAATGGAGGGAGGGCCACGAGCTGAGGGGTGTGGGTGACTCTAGAAGCTGACAGTCAGAGGACAGATGCTCCCCTGGAGCCCTGAGAAGGAGCCGCCCGCCCACACCTTGGCTTTGTCCCAGCGAGAACTGTGTAGGACCTGGGACCCCCGAGGCTGCCAAATAAACCCGTGTGCGGGAAGCCGTGGGGTTTGTGGTCGCTCGTTCCGCAGCCGCAGCAACCCCAGCACTGAGCCCTGAGCCCCATGGGAGCCTCAGTCCTGCCCCTCACAGCGTGTGACCAGGAGGCAGTTACCACCGGGCTGAGCCTGGGACCCCCACAGGAATCTCGAGGACAGCAATACCCCCCATGAAGGGAGGGGGCAGTGAAGCAAGACACCACACACAGGGCTGGCAGCACAGCGACTGTGCACAGTGAGGGCCGGCCCCTTCCTCTCCGGCGTGTGTCTGGACATTGATTCATCTGCTCCTGTGGTTTATCGCTTGTCACTGGGGCCACGAGGGCGGCGGGGGGGGGGGGGAGGCCTCTGGGGTGGGCAGTGGCAGGTGGAGCTGCTGGCCTGGGGACAGGAGAAGGGGACAGGGTGGGGAGCCAGGAGAAGGGAGCCATGTCCCTCCCGAGATGACCGAAGTCATGGACGTATCTCTCAGACCAGGGCTTCCCGCTCTTGCGGCCCAGATGGCTAACAGGTGAATGGAGATGTCGCTGTCCTCTGGCCCGGCCTGCACATGGGGCCCAGGCTGGACAGACCACCCAGCAAGGAGCCCGAGTCCAGCAGCCTCTCCTGGTCACCAGGACACCCCGAGAAGATGAGCGTTTCCTGTGAGGCCAGAGTGTGGATGAGTTTGGGGAAGCACGTGTGGGCGGAGGTGGGAGGAGCTCAGACATGTGGCTGGGACAGGCTGCCAAGGACGGCAGGCCACCCCGTTTCCCAACCCGAGAACCTGCTGCTGGTGCTGAGAAGCCGTGGCTCTGACCTGAGGGCCCACCCTGGCATCCCCAAACAGAGGTGGAGCCCTGGTGTCCCTGGGCAGGACGGGGGCTCCGACTGTGGGCTCTCAGCCAGGGTCTCTTGGGGAGAAGCCATGTCAGAGTTCTGCCAGCAGTGAGCAGAGGCACGGAATTATGCACCATGGGAACCGCCTAGGCCCACAGTGGCCCTACATGTCCCAGACCCACAGGAGAAGTGAGGGGCTTCTGTCCACAGAGACCCACAATCCAGGCAAGTGCCCCAGGGCTGCCTGGTGCCTCCTTGAGTGGCCACTGGTGAGCCTAGACCACAGCCAGAGAGGCAGGGTCACTGCCCCCACCGGCATCAAAAACAGGAGGTGTGCCTTTGGGACCCGGGGAACGGAGGGCTGTCCCTTCCCCACCGTTCGGGCACCCCGCCCCCCACCCTAGGCTGAAGTCCAGGCCCCAGAGGTGAAAGGAAAGGGTCCAGGCCCTCCTGCCCCTCAGGATGACCCGCAGCCTCCTTTCTGTCTCTTGGGTCACTGCTCTTGCTCCCCCACTCCTGCCTCTCCCAGGGGCCACTGGGGGCTCTCGTTGCTGAGACCCGCTCTCTTGGCACCCAGAGTCCTGGGGTGAGGTGTCCATCCGTCCCCCTACCTGAAGCTCCAGGGACAGCCTTGTCTGTTCTGCCAATGGCCCCAAGGAGGGTGTGGGAGGCCTGCCCCACACTTCCTTAGAAGAGAGAGGGAGGGGGACTCCCACGGCCACATCCTGGTCTGTCCCAGGTGGTCGGTGTCCCTGCCTGCTCTTCCACAGCTACCGTGGGCTCCCCTCTCTCCAGCCAGATGCTGCCGCTCCCCACCCCTGCCCACAACCACTGTTTCCAGGGTGTGAACCCCAAGGCCCTCCCCACCCACTGTACTGTGGGGAAGCTTACACACTTGGCCAGATGCCCTGTCCACCTCCTCCCCGCCGGGTCACCTCCGCCCTCCCAGGAGGCCTCAGCCATGACTCACCGGGTCTGCTCTGGGGTCAGGCAGAAGCAGCCTCGCTTGTCCAGACTTCAGAAGTGGCACCCTCAAGAAGTGGGGCACCGACCCAGCAGGAGGCCTGCGATGGGTTCCCAGGAGAAGGGAGTCTGCCCTGTCCCCAGGCCCTGTCCCTGCTCCAAGCTGTCCAGGCAGCTGCCCTCCCATGGCTGGTCAGCTCCCAGGCTCTCTCAGCCCACCCCCTTGGCCTGGGGCAGGTCGTGGTGAGGGTGCATCATGTGGGGAGAAGTCTTTGTCATCCTGATGTGTGGCTCTGACCTAAGTGGCTCAGAGGTCATGCTCCAGCCCCACGTCCTTGCTGGCCGGGAGAGACAAGGACAGCTGCTGGCCCTTAGCGAGCCAGACCGTCCTGAGGTGGGCCTGGTCCGAGGTCACAGGGCAAATGGTGGGCCGCAGAGCTGGGGGCAGCAGAGGCTCCTGAGGTCACACAGGAGCACCCAGGCTGTGCAGGGAGGCAGCCCACGCTCTCCGCATGACCCTGCCTGAGCTGGGCTCAGCTGGCGCCGGCCCTCACCCTCTGGCCCGTGTCCTGACCTGGTCCCCGAGGTGCCCAGCTGGACCAGCTAGCTGAGCTCATATTGGAGATGGGGGACAACAGTCCTGTCTGCCAACTCGTGTAGTAGGCCGAATGGTGGCCCCACACAGACGTCAGCCCGGACCCCTGGATGTCAGCCTGCGCGAAACAAGGGCCTTCGCAGATGTGGTGAAGGTCGGGACAGAGGTCAGATCATGCTGGATCAGGGTGGGCTCCAAATCCACGGGAAGAGGGAAGCCTCAGACACACCGGAGAAGGTCACGTGAAGACAGAAGCAGACATTGGGTGATTCACCTGCAAGCCATGACTGCCAAGGGCCGCCAGCCTCCACCGGAGCCCAGGAGATGCCCTAGGCTAGCCCTGCCCTGGAGCCCCAAAAGGCACCAGCCTGGCAAACACCTTCCTCTGGGACTTCTGTCCTGCAAGACTGTGAGGGAATGGCCGCCCCATGGGTACACCCAAGATGCTCAGAGTCAGGGACACACTGGGGACTCAGCTCAGAGCCCCGTCAGCCAGGGGCAGAACTGGGGTTGGGGGCAGGGGCTGGTGCAGGGAGGTCCTCAGACACCCCACCTGCACAGTGCACAGTGGGGAGGGAGTGGAACGTGGCCCTCCGTCCCCAAAGCCAGAGCTCGGCCCCACTCAAACCCAGTCTGGGACACGTCTGCCCACCTCGAGGACTGAGGGCACAGGGCACCGTGTGCCGGGGAGCAGTGGTGGCACAGGTGGGCCTGCTGCTTGGAGCAAGAGGCACTCAGAGAGGGTAAACTGAGGCACCACTGGCACGCAGGCTGTCTCACAGAGGAGCAGGGGGTAGGTGCAGACAAGGGCAGGTGAAGGTGGGGTTCAGGCTGTCAAGGGTGGTCCCTGCCGGGAGGGGTTGGGAGCATCTTATGGTCAGGGTGTGTCTTGGAGCATGGCTGGGCTGTGTGAGAGGACACCCTGATTCGTGTCAGCTCAGCGTGGGCCGAGGGGAGTCGGGGGGATGCCTCCTCAGCAGGACAAAGTGCCGGTCCCCGAGGTGACACATGATCGTCCCGGGCCTGAGTGGGAGGGGAGAGTGAGAAGGGCCAGGAGGGTCACAGTGGGAGGAGGTATAGAGGTGGCAGGGTCAGCCAAGCAGCCACAAGCTTGGCTCCCTCCACACAGGGCAACACTCAGCCCACAGCTAGGTGCCCAAGGAGCACTGTGGAAAAGACACCACGGAGCCAGCATGTTTCCACGTGCCCCCCGCAGCCTCGGTTTTCATCGGGGTCCTCTGAGGGTCCTTCATCTCAGTGAAATTGCAGGCTTGCCGTAGTGGCCAGGGCCCCACCGAGTCCCTCAATTAGCTGGAATCCTCTGGTGGCTACAGCATGCAAGCCGCTGCCCTGGGAATGTCCTGAGCCCCTTGTGGGGAGAGAACTGGCTTCCCCTCCTCCTCCTGCCCAACCTTGGATGCTTGCATCATGGAAACTGCTTCCAGAAACCCACTGCCTGAGCTGTCCAGCTCGCAGGAAGACAGGACCGGGATCAATAGGCAGCACTTAGTGAACGTGCAGCCACCTCTCCCCAGGGACGGCCCCGCCGGAGCTGTGCCCCGGAGCTGTGATGTCACTGCTGCTCCATGCGGCTGCCAGGCGCCTGGCGAGAAGCCCCTCCTGCCCAGCTCAGCACTGACGCAAATCGAAGGCTTCCAGCTCTCCCAGCAGCTGCCGCCCGCTCAGCCGGCAAGCCCAGAGAGCCACGCGGGGAGGGCCATGAGTAGCGGGTTCCAGCGTCGGGCCTGGCATTTAAGATAATCAGCTGTTCTTTAAAGGGTGGCCAGCGTGGCATGTGGGGCGGCAAAGAGAGCCAGCCACTCTCACAGCTCCCAGCAAAGTCAGCCAGCCCACAGAACCCCCGGTTCTGTCTGCCAGGCTACCACCCGCCCTGCCTCCCCATCCAGCAGTGTCTGGAATCTTTTGCCCTGGTCGTGGTATCTGCCAGAGTGCCACTAGAAGTCTGGGAGGAAGTCAGGCCAGGCGGACCCACCCAGAGAGGATGGGGCTGAGGGCAGGGCAGCCTCCACGTGGTGGCCAGCAGGGACGAGTCGGGTCCGGTTTCCCCTGGGTCTCCTTACACCCTGAGCTTCACCAGCCGCCGTCCAGAGCAGCCACTGTTCGGCCTCCCTCGGCCTCTCAGGGGCTGGCGGGCTCTCATCTTTCACGAGTCTCACATGTGACAGACATTGAGTGCTCCTCAGAGGAGTGACGCCGTGAGCGTCCTTCCAGGTGCCCCTGTGAGAGCCACCAGGGGCACCTGGGTGCCTTGGGAAAGGTCACCTCAGTCCCACAGGCTTACCCTGCCAGCCTGCCAGCGGGTTCTGTTCTTCCTCAAACACACACGCACACATTCTCATATGTACATGCCTGTGCAGACACATCACACACACACACACACACAGACACCAGAGTGCAACCATGTGAACACACATGTACACATGCATGAGCACACAGGCAGTGTGTATGCACACATGTACGCACGCATGGGCACATGTGCAGTGTGCATAGCTCTCGTGCACACAAATGCACTCCTGTGCAAGCACACACACGTGCACACACTTGTGTGCACACTCATGTGCACACGGTGGGTTCAGCTGCTCTCCATTTCCAGGCCAGCTTTGCTGGAATCAACAGGGCGCTTTGCAGGACTGACCACTTCCTGCACAACACGAGGACCCTCTTCTCTTTTCCTGACCTTCCTCCCCCCACACATATGATGTAGTCAAGACCACAGCCCCTGCCCGAGGCTCCTTGGATGAAGAGCAGGGGGTTCAGGGGCTGGGAAGAGCCACTGGAGGGTGAAAGCAAGGCAGCTGCTCTGGGCTGGGGGGCAGGCCCTGGTGGGTGGGACAAGACAGGAGTTAGGGACGGCGATGCCCGGGCAGCTGTGGGCCGTTTTCCATGTGGATCGTGGAGGTGCGAGCCCCGAGCTGACGGGGAATGCTGGTGGAAATGCCCCAAACAGCGCAGTAGGATGGCAGTGGGGCTGGAAGAACACGAGGATGGACTGCTGGGGTTCAGATGGCGTCTCTCGGGAGACCCCATCCGGCAGGCGTGTCTCAAGTACGAGTTGAGGCCCCGGGACTGGAGCTCCTGCTCTGGGGTGAGCAGGTCTCCATGCTTCCCGGGCTGCCCTGTGCCCTTGGGCCACGCTGCCCTGCAGCCCACCTGGGCAGTGGACCCGGGGGCTGCTCCTTGCAGGGAGGGCATCCCCTCCGCACCCCCTTCCACTTTCTTTGCTCTGCTCTCTGGGCTGAAGTTGGCTTTTGTTTTAGTAACCTAAACAATTGGCATAGGCCACACCAGCCTATGGGCGGTCAGCCAACAGTCACACTCCCCACGTGACTGGGCTGGTGGCCATCATGTGCAAGGGGGTTGGGGGCTGAGTGGGGGAAGCTTGTAAAGTTGTGCCAGAGGGGGAAGAACCCCCTCCCCCGGCACCCCGCGTCTAGTGTTCCAGACAGGACGAGCCATCATGAAGTGTTCCGAACAACACAGCACCACCACCCCCGCCCCACCCCAGGCAGACAGCGACCGGCCGCCCACCCTCGAGCCGAGCCGGACAGAGGAGGGCGTTTCTTCTGCTCCTTCCAGCTGCGCCAGGCCCGATGCCGCCGGCAGCTTCTGTTTCCCGGCCCACTCCCTGGCAAGCCTCGGTGGCAGTGCCCCAAAGTCAGTATTCCCACACGTTCCAACCTGCCCTTTAGTTTGTAAGACGTAAATATTTGCTCTTCCATTAAGAAAATAATCAGAAGTTATCCTTTAAGCGGAATGTACACACTGGTGCCCTTCAAAAGCCAGTGCTGCTCTTCCTAAACGGGTGGAGGAGGAAGCCTGGCTAGGTGGCACCCAGGGGCAAAACCAGCCCCCCAACCCTCCGCTTCCAACTGTCCAAATGTTCTGGGAGCCGGGGCCCCTGGGGGAGGGAGGACTGTGGGAGTCGCTGGCCTGAGACTGAGGTGAGAGAAGGTGGTCCCCAGCTACTGTAATGGGCGGTCACTCTCCCAGCCTTGGACTGAGTGGGGCTGCAAGACGGTGGAGTGGGAAGCCCTGAGAATGCTCCAGGGGGGCCTGCGAGGGGCAGGGAGTGAGTGGCCACTGGCCTGGGGGCCCTCAGGAGGCTGTCTGTCCACAGGCACACTGAAGGACACTACGTTCACAGATCCGAACTCCCAGGGCAGACAGCTCAGGAGGCGGCCACATGGGCCACCGTCTGCCCCTCACGCGGGACTTGCTGTGGGTGGGGTCCCCCCGCCAGGAACAACGGTGGCACTTGGCCTAGTCTTGGGTGCTCTGACGTCCAGACTCTGCAGTCTGAGCCAGCACAGAAACTGAGTGGTTGTTCCTGAGATGGGAAACTCCTTGCCTCCCAGCCCAGGGGCTCCCAAACCGCATCCAGGGTGTTGGAAAGCTGTACCCCTTGAGGAGTGGCAGCAGCCTCCTCACCTCTGTTTTGGGGGGAAAGTGGAGTCTGAAGAACTCCCCGGGATCTCACAACAGACGAGCAGGAGCAGCCACAGAGGGGGGCCAGGTCTGAGCCCAGACGGTCTAGAGGGCCATCTGACCGCCCATGCCCACCCTCTGACCCTGGGAACCCTGTGCCGCCCCTAGCCCAAGCTTTACAGCTGGGACCACAAGCACACCCCTCTCTCGAGGACCCATGTGGGAAGGTAGAGCTGGCCCCACACCACAACCCGCATAACCCCAAATATCCCAGACTTCCCTCAGCATCCCCAGCACCCAAGTGACCATCAGGGAAGCAGGCTTTTTGTCCCCACCCTTGGGCACCAAGCTGCTCACATTCCCACCAGTCAGAACTTTGGAGAACAGGTGTGCATCCTACTGTTCTCTCCGTGAAGTCTGCAGGAGAGTTTAACTAGTTTTGGACTCCAGAGAACTTTCTTCCAGAGAACTTGGTAGAGTGGCTGCTTGGGGCTGACTTAGGGAACGGTGACAGGAAACACATGGAATCAGCAGATTCTGTCCCAGTCCTCAGGCGCCAGCCCCTGCCCGGACCCCAGGTTGGTGGCCAACGTGACTGCAGGTAGAGAGGCGACAGCAAGGCCAGAGAAGCCCAGGGCTCAGCAAGAAGAGGCCTTAAGGAGAGCAGGGCCACCAGATTCTTTGGGTCCTGCCCCGGGACCCTGGGGAGGGAGGGAATTGCTTCCGGCTGCTGCCACTTTGTTAGAAAGCTGTGTATCAATTTCCTTGCATTTTAGGAAAAATGCAAAGCATCAAAACCAGGATGGCCATGGCTGACTCAGTGGTGAGGCCAGCCTCCAGCCCACGGCATGAAAACCCTGGGCCCAGTTAGAGCCTCTCTGTGGTCTGTGAAGGGAGGCAGTGTGGGGAGCTCTCATCTAACCTGGGGTCCCCTGACCACTTCTGGAGGAGGGCAGAGGGTCAATAGTTCAGGCTCTGTGACCACATGGTCTGTTGTAACCACTCTCCCTGCTGTTGTGTCTCAAAATCCATCCTAGACAGCATGCGAGTGAGCGGTCGTGGCCACGTGTCGATACAACTTTACTTACGGACTGTGGAACTTGAATTTTGTGTAAGTTCAATGTGTCATAACATCCTCTCCTCCTTCTCCTCCTTCCCCTTCTCCCTCCTCCTCCTCTCCCTCTCTTTCCCCTTTTCCTTCTCCTTCTTC
Organism: Tonatia bakeri; assembly: GCA_004024845.1. Classification (NCBI taxonomy): domain Eukaryota; kingdom Metazoa; phylum Chordata; class Mammalia; order Chiroptera; family Phyllostomidae; genus Tonatia; species Tonatia bakeri. Next base: position 28,036 of record PVIA01007610.1, on the reverse strand, counting down.
TCCCAGACATTTAAAAATGTTGAAACCATTCTTAGCTGGTAGGTCGGAAACAAACCCCTGGCTGGTGACTCTGGTCTCATCTGATGCTCCCACTTAGAGAGGAGGTGACAGACCCAGAGGCGGGAAGGGACTTACTCAGGAGCACGCAGCACATGGTAGCAGGAGCCGGGGCTGGGACAGGTCACCGCCAGCCCCGTGGACACCCCCTCGATCTCAGCAGAGCCTGTTCCTTGGGGCACAGTCACAGCCTGACCCTCTGAGTGGCTGTGGGAGCTGACAATCTCAGGACCCAGCACACAGGGCCCCAGGGACTTGAGTACCACCTGCCCCCATGGCTAATGAGACTGGCCCAGGAGCAGAGTTGGGCTCCCGGGATGTGGGAAGAAGGGTTCTTCTTCCCCTGAATCACCAAACAGGCCTCTGAGGTGCTGTGGCCAGGACCCCCCTTGCTAGACCCCTGAAGGAACCCCATCTGCAGGAGGAGAGAAAAAGCCTCTACCTGGAGCAGAATGGCAGGGAGAGAGCAGAGAGGTGGTGAGGCTACCTGCCAGCACTTCCAATGAACTCTCTTTTTTGTTTCATATCATCCCGAGTTGGGATTTTTTTCCGGCAGCCCCCCAACTCCTGACGTTCTGTGTCTTGAGCTCCCCTCGTACCCCCTGGAGGAGAGCCAGCCACGCTGAGGGCTCGGGGCCGGAAGATCTCATTGTGAAGCAGCTCCTTGTAGCTCAGGGTATGTCGCCAGTGCACTGAGGGGTCAGGGATGGGATCACACGGAGGAACGGGAGCAAACACAGACCTGCCCTGTGGCTCCACAGACGTGCTGGCATACCTGGGAGAGCAGAGGACATGCCGGGGGCCATGCCGGGAAGCCAGCCCACATGTGGCCGCCTCCTTAGAGCAGCCCAGTGGACAGGCCCCGGGACACAGGCCAGCCCTTGGACGGCCTCGTCTCCTGCCCATGGTTGGGCCCGCAGACAGACCCTTGCCACTCACACCTGCAGCCCTCGTCTTGACACAGCTATGACCCACGGGCCTGCTCTGCCCTCGACCCCTGCGGAGGTGCCGCAGCCCCCCGGCCACCTGCTGCTTCGCTCGCTGGAAGCCGCAATACTCCAATGGCCTGGGAGGCTGTCAGAGACTGTGACATGAGCTAAAGTCCCCAGATGTTCCAGGACAGGAAACTGGTTTAACCCTTAGCATTTTCCTTGCAGATGGCTACTTGACACCCAGTCACCTTACAGCCACAGCCTACTGGGAGCCACCAACCTATCTGACAAGGATTGGAAACACCTTTTGGCAAGAATGGAGTGGGCGGAGGCAGGAATAAAAGATCAATTTTTTTTTTAGATGAAAGCAGCCCTTTTCTAAGGCAGAGGTTTTTTTGTTTTTTCTTTGACCCCCCCCCCCAAAGAGAATCAGGGGCTAAGGTTTGAGGGGCACAGCCGCTGGGCACCTTCAGGGCGAGGAGGGTCAGCCTGCAAGGCCTGGGCGCTGCAGCCTCACCTGGCGTCCACTGACGGGAGCCCAGAGGTTGTGGTAGCTCCCAGGAGGCTAAAGCCCCCACTCCGCCCACCAGGGCCCCCTGGGCTACGGGGCTGGGTGTCAGGGCTCCCCTGGGACCCGGCGGCTGTGAAGGCAGATGTGGTGTGCAGATGCAGGAGGGCTGAGAGAGCCACCTCCCTGATCCTCTCGGGGGAACCGAGACTAGGAGGGCTGTCCCCAGGCCTAATGTGGCACAGCTGACACGCCGTCACTTTGGAAAGTGTGCCGTGTGGGCCCTGCACACACACTCAGGGCTGTGGGCGCGTGAGCAGAGAGCAGGTCCCTAAGGACGGGCCAGCGGCTGGGCCCCGGTGGGGACTTGCCGCAGTTACTGTGAGTCGTGCAATGCGACCTGGGGGCTCGGCTCCTTCTTCCACATCCCGCCTTGCCCTGTGGAATGTTCTGGAGAACCCAGTCAGGCAGGAAGTAGCAGCAGCAGCTCAGGCTGCATTCAGTGAGGGCTGCTGCCTGCCCTGAGCTGCCCGAAGGGGCTCCGAGTGAGGGGATCGTTCAGATCCTTGCTTTTTTCCATTCGGCCTCAAAGCCGTGTAGTGTCTTGGTTGCGACTACAGAGATGAGTCTGTGCATGCGTGATGAGTGAAATGATCAGTGGAAGTGTCTTTCGCCATAATTTCTAAACAACGTCCCATACATAATGATTTTAAATACCTGAAGAAACTTTAGGAAAGGTTTGAGTTCTCTGGTACTTTAACCGACCTCTGGAAGGTCATGCTGACTCAAGGTCGATTCTGGATGCGATGGGTGCGGGGGTCACCCCAGGACACAATCCCCCAGTGATTCTCTGCACCCCTAAACTCGCTTCTTTTCCCTTCCCTTCTTCCCCTCCAGCCTCCTCTCCTCCCTTCCCCTCCCCCTTCTCCCTCACTGTCTGCCCCTCCCTGCTTCCTGTCCCACACAGACTCGCATCTCCACTGTTTTCCAGATAGAGCCCATGGTGGCAGGTGCCCCCTGCCACCACCACCATTACAGGTGGTCATGCAGTAAACCCTCTGACATCACACCCCCAGCATCCATGCCCAACCCAGAGGTGGCAGGCTACAGATCCCATTGAACCAAGACTGTCCAAGACCTTTGGGGCTACAGGACTGACACGCACTCTGACCCTCTGGCCAGGCTTAGAGGCAGGCATGGAGACGTGGGAGGCCTCGGGAGCTCAGGGCTCCTCAAGGAGAATTGGGCCATTGAAAGTAGATGACCAGCCATCCCTGTTGGTCTGGGATGGAGGGGACACAGGACTTTTACTGCTGAAACCAAAAAAGTCCCAGGAAGACCAAGATGTCTGGTCACCCAAGCCAAGAATGGCACCCTGGGAGAGACACGGGAGGCGGCTCCTCTGTGAGGCACCCGATAAAGGAGCTGGGGTCAGAGACCCCTGGGACAGTGGGAGAGCCACCTGACGCATGTCTCTGGCTCCAGCGCGGGACAGTCCTGCCGTTCTTGGAAATTAAGCTTGGATAAGAGCCCAGGCTGGGCAAGTTCACTGGAAGTTGAATGAGGGTCCCAGAGCAGAGTGGCCAACCCAGCATCAGTGGCAAGAGATGAGGCTGGTGTGGGCACACAGAGGGGTGGATGAGGATGCAGGATGTCCAGGCTGGCGAAGACTCCGACGGCCATAGAGCCTCTGACAGAGCCAGCAGGACCGTCCACTCTCACCCCAAGGTCAACAGTGTAACACGGCAGATGCAGCTCCCACCCCAAGCTGCAGCACGCTCCCACTGCCTCCCTGCTCTCCACTCCAGTCCCGCCTGTCTGGGCCACGTTTCCCAGGGGCCAGTGGGCTTCAGACTCTCTTCCCAGGAGCTGGTGCCCACAGCCACTTAGTCAGCCCTGTCCATGCAAGAGCCTGCAAGGATGTGGCAGAAGAGTCAACTCTTCCTGCTTCAAGTTGGCATCATGGACCACTGGGATCTTGTCCCTGCGCTGCTCAAGGTGGCCCCTTGTCAGCACACCCCGAATCAAGGGCAGCTCAGCCCTAACAGCCGTCTGCACAGGCTCAGGTGGCCAAGAGCAGCCCCTGGCCCCTGGGGGCACCCCTCCTGCCTTTCCCTCCTCTGAGACCCGTTGCTTCATTCTCTCTTCCAGCACCGAGGGAGCCAGTTCCTGGTGTTAAAATCCCTCTGATGGAACATCTGCACCAGCTGGTTTTCCTGACGGGACCCTGACTGTCGAGCATGCTACCGTTAGCATGGCCATAAGCCGCTGAGCGAGGGAGCGCCCGGGCCGGGGGAGCCTGAGCCGTGTCCATGCGCTCACATCCACGTGCTCCTCACCCCTTCCTTCTGCGAACACAGAGGCAAGCGCAGGGCACCGTGGACCTCCACCTTGCCATTCCACTGGGCCGCACGTGCAGTGACCCGAGGCCGACTCCTGGACACAACCGGAATGTCCACGACTGTCACGAACCACTTTGCTGTGGAGAACTCTGACCGGAGATGTCACTGCAGCGTGCTGGAGAGTGCGTCACAAGCCACCACCCTCTCTGAAGGAAGGAGGTAAGACAATAACGTGTGAACCTGTTCATGTGGGGCTGCCCCGCCCCACAGCCACGCCCTTGCCTCTGGGAGGGGAAACGTAAGGAAGGGAGACCTCACTGAGTACCTGCCCTGTGCTGCTTGGGGACTTCACAGTGTAAGCCACTGCACAAAATAGGCATAAAAATGGGCTGTGTGTTCCAAGAATGAAATTTGAGTGAAATGGTGTGAGAAATGACCTTGACCCTTGAGGCAGACAGCCCCTGGGAGCACACGCATGGGCCCAGGAGACATGGTGTGCCAGGACAATGCCAGACCATGGCTGACCCTGTAAACCCAGGTGAATTGGGCCCCAAGCCCCCCAAGCCCCAGGGCCCATGGCCTTGCTGCTCTTCAGGGCGAGGCTGAGGCTGAGGCTGAGGGAGGCTCTCCCTGCCCCAGAGGCCCTGGAAGGTTGTCTGGGGCTCTGGCGGGCCTGCCCACCCATTTGGCTATAATGAGAAGGCACTGCCAGGATTGGATGTGTCTAATGACAGGCCAGTGGGGCTGCCCCGCAGAGCCAGCCGCCTGGACCCACTTCAAAGCCACACAGTGGCAGCAGGGAATGCTGGTGATTGGGCTGCTCTGGCACGCTCCTGCCACCCTGCCCCCAGCCAGCCGGAGGCATCCGACGGGAGTCCTTCGGTGTGGCGTGAAGGAAGCACTGATGTCCCAGCCCCCCACAGGGACAGGTCACAGAGCAGCCAGGAAGCTGATCTGCCCACGCCATCCATCGTCAGTGCCAGCAGTGGGGAGGACAGAGCCCTGGGGCCTGAGCAGACGTGGGTGCCGGAGAAGATGAAAGACCGGCTGCCGTGGGCTCCAGGATGAGGTTCACGACCAAAGACTGACCACTGCGTCTTAAAGAAATATGACAGTTTATATTTTTTACTTAAAAAATATGTGCATCTTGACAGTGGCTTATCTGCTGGAAGCTGGTTTTGATGTTTCTTTGTGGGAAGCTTTGGCTGGACCTTGCCGAGGACAGGGCGCGGGGGCCGCTGCAGAGACCTCCCTCTGCACCGCTGTCCTGCTCTTTCTCTGCCCAGAGGCCTTGTCTCTTCTCCCATCAGCCTGAGGCCCACCGCCCTTGACAGCAGGGCAGGGAGACCCTTCTCTCCGGGTCCTTTCTGACACCCGCTCATGTGGCCTCTTTCACTGGGGACAGACAGACCCCACAGCTGACCCCGGGTGTCAGGGGCCCAGGCCCCTGCACCGACTGCCCTAGTGCTCAGAAACATGATGCGGAGGGCCAGCCTGGGTTGATATCTCTTCTAGAAATTCACCAACTGCATTAGCATCTGGACACCTTCTGGCTCTAGGCCAACAGCACTAGTCTCTGAGAAAACAAACTCTTAGCAAACTCTTAGATGCTGCACTTTGAACACAGAAAACAAGCATAGTGAATTTAGAACACTAACAATCATTTTCTAGCAGTTTCATCAGCCGCGCGTGTCTTTCCTGGCCCGAACAATAAAGCAGCAGGCACTGGGCTTCCTCACACAAAGAGGAGTCTGTCCCCCTGTATAAATGAGTTGCAACACTGTTTCCTGTTAAACAAGCACGCAGAAAATGTACTAATTTGAAACATAACCCACTTAGAAAGAAATGAATGAGGTGACGTCAGCCAGATGTCACACAAGGAGGTCTCAACTTTACCCAGTACCCGCCTCCAAAAAACAAAAATAAACGAACACCACCCACAGAAGAAAGTAGCTCTGGGAGCGTGCCCGAGTACAGTAAAGACCCTGCAGAACCCAGATCAGCACAAAAACCAAGGGCGGCCGCTCGGAAAAGCCAAGCATTTTACCTCCACCCCACCCCCACTCCGGCACACTTGGGCACACTTGGGATTTCCTCGCATGACGTCCCCTGCCCCACGAGGGAAAAGAAGAGCAGGAGACCCCAGCTGCCCTCCTTGTCACCGCAGAAACCTGAGGTTTTCATTCCTAAGGGTCCCCACAGTCTTTGTCGGTGCTGAACCCGACTGACAGGGCTGCTTGACGTTTCTGCCCACCCGCCGCCCAGAAAGGGGAGGAGCGGCTGCGGCCCCATCCGGGGCAAAGGACGACCTCCAAGCCGCCCGCCCACACTGTGGCTGCCGGGTACCGCTCACAACTGTGCACACATCCTAGAAGCAGGTTTCGAAACAGCTCTGCCCGTGTCTCAGACTCAGAGACCACTCTCCCCACGTGTGCACCACCATGCTGGGCCCAGCACAGAGAGAGTGCCCCTTGGCCACAACTGACCCTGACTGACCCTGAGGGTAAAAGAAGAACAGGAGGATCCCAGCAGCCTTCACCTCTGAAGACCTCAACAGCCCTCGCTGCTACCATGGCTGCCTGCAGCCTTAATAGGCATTGAGCTGCCTGACGTGGTTCTGTGGACACTATTCTGCCATTCAGTGCCACCCCACCCCGCCCCAGTGCTGGGTCTGCCACATCTCACTCAGCTGGCACCCTCACACTCACCTGCTGGTGAAGGTCTTTCTCCACTGAAGTCAGTCTGTGAGTCTGGGAGGGGCGACTCAGCTCTGGAATCTGAGGCATCAGTGCAAAACTTCGAGCAGCATGAAAAGTCAAGGACACATGATAGCACCGAAGAGACACAATAACTCTCCAGTAAAGGGCCCCAAGGAAACGGAGATCTAGGGGCTGTCTGACAAAGAGTTTGAGGTAATTGTTTTCAGGAACTGAGGGAGCTACAAAGAACATAGACACTCACCGAGATCAGGAAAACAATCCATAAACAGAGTGAGAAGTGCAACAAATAGATAGAAATCATAAAAAAAGAACCAAACGAAGCTGGAGCGGAAGGATACAATGACTAAAGTGAAAAGTGGAAGAGAGCTTCGGCGGCAAACTCCGCCAAGCAAAAGCAAAGATCTGCAAACTCAAAGACAGGTCATCTGAAGTTATCCAGTCAGAAGAGAAAAAAAAATTTAAAGAGTGAAGAAAGCCTGTGGGACTTTTGTGACGCAATGAGGTAACTAATATACACATTGTGGGAATCCCAGAGGAGAAGAGAAAGACAAAGAAAAGGGCAGAAAGCTTATTTAAAGAAATAATTGTCAAAAACTTTCCAAATCTCGGAAGGAAAATGGAAATCCACGTTCATGAAACTCAAAAGTCTCCAAACAGGTGAACCCAAAGAAAAGCACAGGAAGAGACATTATAATCAAATTGTTAAAAGTCAAGAATAGCCCTGGCTGGTGTGGCTCAGTGGATTGAATACCAGACTGTGAACCAAAGGGTCGCTGGTTCTGTTCCCAGTCAGGGCACATGCCTGGGTTGCGGGCCAGGTCCCCAGTAGGGGGCACTCAAGAGGCAACCACACATTGATATTTCTTTCCCTTCTTTCTCCTTCCCTTACCCTCTGTCTAAAAAAATAAATAAATAAAATCTTTAACAAAATTAAAATAAAATAAAATTCTTAACTGACCACCTATTTTTAAATAAAGAAGTGTCATAAATAGAAATGGATTACACTCACCAGCAAAATAATATACAGTGGTTGTGTGGATAAAAAACAAGTTCCAGCAACACGCTGTCTACAAGAGTCTCACTTTAGAATAAAGACACGCATAGGCTGAAAGTGAAGGGATGGAAAAAGACATTTAGCTGAGAGAAAGCCGGGGCATCTGTGTTCATATCAGACGGACTAGACTCTAAGTCTAAAGCTATCTTTGGAGACAAAGACAATCATTAATTACCTAACGACGACAGAGTCTACTCAACAGGAAGACACAGCCATTAGGAACACACACGCATCCAACATCGGCACGCCTACGCACAGGGCGGGACAGACGTAGGTCTAGAGTTGTTCCCATGGAAACGGGTACAACAATTAATAAATGACAATATGAGAATAAACTCTGTGTCACGTACTCGCAACTGTAAGCCTACGTTCGCCCCCCCGTGTGCAGAAGCGGACATTGACATATCTGAAGGCAGAAGCAGAGAGCAACACCATAACAGTGGGGCTTCAGTACCACAATTACGATAGTGGATAGACTGTCGAGACAGAAAATCAATAAAGAAACAGCTGACTTGAGCAATACTGTGGACCAAACGGACTTGCTCGGAACACATAGAACTTCCCACCCACAGCAGAAGAGCACACGTTTTTCTCAAGTACACACAGAAAATTCTCCAGGACAGATCGCATGTTGCGTAGCAAAGGAAGTCCTAACAAGTTTAAGAAAATCACAATCATTTCATGACCACAATGGATGAAACCAGAAATCAGTAACAGCACGAAAAAGGGAAAATTCACAAATACATGGAAACTAAACAACGCATTTTGTACAACAACTGGGTTGAAAAGGAAATCAAAGGGAATTTTTAAAGTATTATAAAAGAAATGAAAATAAAAACGCACATCAAACGTATGGGGTGCAGCAGAAGAAGCAGAAGAGGAAATCTTACAGAGAAACACATGCGTTCGGGAGGAGAAAGACCTCAGAGAAGCAACACAACCTCACTGGACCTCGATGGACTATAAGAAAAACAAACCAAACCCAAATGTTAGCAGAAGGAAGGGGATAGTAAAGGTTAGATGCAAAATAAACTAAATAGGGAACAAAGCAGATAAAATTAAGATTTTTTGAAAGGTAAACAAAAGCAATAGACTAGAATAAGAAAAAGAAAAGACTGAAATGAGTAAAATCTGAAATAAAGAAGGAAACATTACAATAGGAGCCTCAGAAACCAAAAAGGATCACATGCCAACAAACTGAATAAACTAAAAGGACAATGGGCAAATTCCTAGAAGCACATGGTCTACTAATGTTTAATCGGGAAAAAATGGAAAGCCTAAATAGACTAATAAGAGAGCGAATCAGTGATCAAAAACCCCCCGACAAGGACAAGTCCAGAACCTGATGACTCACGGGTAAACTCCACAGTCAAAGAGGAATTAGTAACAATCTTCTTAAACTCTTCCAAAAAAAATAGAAGAAGAGCACTCCAAATTTGTTTTATGAGGCCAGCATTGCCCTGACACCAAAACTAGGCGTAGACACTACAAGAAAAGAAACCTACAGATCTGTATTCCTGATGAGCATGGATGTAAAAACTGTTAACAAAATACTAGTAAGCCAAATTCATCAGTACATGGGAAGAATCAAGTGGGATTTATCCCAGGTGTGGTTCAACATAATCAATCAGCATGATACCATGCACGTTAACAAAGTAAAAGAAAAAATCACATGCTCATCTCAATAGATGAGAAAAGGCATTTAACAAAGTTCATTATCCATTCATGATTAAAAATCTCAACAAAATAGGAATCGAAGGACCTTGCCTCAGTACAATAAAGGCCCTATATGAAGAGCCCATAGCTAACATCATAAACAATGGGGGGGGGGATGAAATCTTTCTCTCTAAGATCTGGTACAAGGCAGTCGATCTTGCCACTTCTTTTCAACGTAGTGCTGGAAGTCCTAGCCAGAGCAATTAGACAAGACAAAGAAATAAAAGGCATCTATATTAAAAAAGTAGAAGTAAAACTGTCTCTATTTACAAATTAAAAAATCACATATGTAGAAAACCCTAAGGACTCAACAACAACAACAAAAACTGTTAGAACTACTAAATAAAATTGCAGGACACAAAATCAACATAAAAACCAATCACATTTTTATACACAATGAACTATCCAAAAGGAAATGGAAGTAACAATAGCAATAAAACAAGTGAGATATTTAGGAATAAACTTAGTCAAAGAGGTGAAATATTCATATACTGAAAATTCTGAAACATTGGTGAAGAAAACTTAAGAAGACACAGGTAAATGGGAAGACACCATTTGATCATGGATTGGAAGAATTAATATTGTTAAAATGTCCATTCTCCCCCAAGTGATCTACAAATTCAAGGAAATCCTTATCAAAATACCAATGGTATTCTTCACAGAAATAGAAAAAAATTGTAAATTTCATACAAGACTACAAAAGACCCCATATAGTCAAACCAATCTTGAGCAAGAGAACATCACACTGGAGGCATACTTTCTGATTTCAACATTTAATAAAAATCCACAGGAATCAAAGCAGTCTGGTACCGACATAAAAACAGACATAAAGACCAATGGGACAGAATAGAGAGCTCAGGAATAAATCTAGGCATATATGGTCAACTGATCTCCAACAGGGGTGTCAAGAACACAAAGTAGGGAAAGAACAGTCTCTTCAATAAATGGTGTTCAGAAAATTGAATATCCACATGCAGAATGAAATAGGACCCTTATCTCACAGCACGTAAAATCAACTCCAATGGATTCAAGACAAATACCTGAAACCATAAAACTAATAAAAGAAAACATAGGAAAAGAGCATCTTAACAATGGTCTAAGCAATGATTTTCTTTAATGTGGCACTAAAAATGCAGGCAATAAAGGCAAACACACACAAATGGGTTACAGCAACTTAAAAGAACACTGCTTAGCAAAGAACACAGTCAACAGAGCCCCAAGGGAGCCTACGGAACAGAAGTAATATCTGCAAACCATTTATCTGGTAAAGGTTAATATCCAACATATTTAAGGAACTGATACAACTAAACAGCAAAATGTAAATAAAGAAGTAACCTGATTTTAAAAGGGCCTAAATAAACATCTCTCCAAAGAAAACGTACAAATGGCCAGCAGGTGTGCGAAAAGGTGCTCAACCCCACTAATCATCAGGGGTCGCAGATGAGAACCACAGTGAGATGTCACTTCACACTTGTCAGAATGTTATTATCAGAAAGACGAAAGACAACAAGTGCTGGTGAGGACCTGAAGAAAAGAAAGAGAACCCTCCTACTGGGCTGGGAGTGCGAACTGTTATGGCCATTATGGAAAACAGCATGGAGGTTTTGCGAAGAATTGAAAACAGAACTACTTTATGGTTGAGTAATCCCAAATCTGAGTGTATAGCCAAAGGAAATAAAATCAGGATTTCAAAGAACGATCTGCACTCCTCTATTCATTTGAACATTGTTCACAAAGGTCAAGATGTGGAAACAACCTAAAGGTCCACTGAAGGATGAATGGGTAAAGACATGGTACATATATTGGAATGTTGAAAAAGAAGGAAATCCTTCAGTCTGTCACAACATGGGTGAACCTTGAAGATGTCATGCTAAGTGAAACAAGCCAGATGCAGAAAGACAAGTGTCGCTCGATCACACTTCTGTGTGGAATCTAAATGATCAGAACTCACAGGAGCAGAAAGAAAAATGACAGTTACCAGGGGCAGGGGCAGGGTGGACAAAGTTGCATTTGTGCAAGATGAGTAAGTTCTAGAGATGTAATGTGTAACAATGTGATTCTGTAGACTTCCAGCCAAGATGGAGGCATAGGTAGATGCACTGTGCCTCCTCGCACAACCAAAAGGACAAAGACAAATTTAAAAACAAAAAACAACCAGAACTGACAAAATCGAACTGTATGGAAGTCCAGCAACTGAGGAGTTAAAGAAGAAACACTCACCCAGACTGGTAGGAGGGGTGGAGATGGGCAGCCAGGAGGAGAGGACTCATGGCAAGGTGGCAGCTGGTGGACCGGGTGGTCCCACATTCTCATGCAGATAAACTGGGAGGAACAACTGGCGATCGAGCCAGACTGAGCAACCCAGGGCTCCAGTGCGGGCAAATAAAGCCTCAAACCTTTGACTGAAAACACCTGTGTGGGTTGCAGCAGCAGCGGGAGAAAGTCCCAGCCTCACAGGAGCGTTGGAGAGACCCACAGGGTTCTAGAATATACACAAGCCCACGCACCTGGGAATCAGCACCAGAAGAGCCCAAATTTGCTTGTGGATAGCGGGGGAAGTGACTTAAATCTGGCAGAGAGTGGAACGAGCAGCACTGGTCCCTCTTGGACCACTCCCCCACAAACAGCGTCACAACACAGCCTAGGTAGTAAGGCTCCACCCCTTACTACATAACGGGTGCTTGCAGAGATTTAAAAAAAAAGGCCCAAATGAAAGAACAGATCAAAACTCCAGAAAAAATACAACTAAGCAATGAAGAGATAGCCAACCTATCAGATGCACAATTCAAAACACTGGTGATCAGGATGCTCACAGAATTGGTTGAATATGGTTGCAAATTAGAGGAAAAAATGAAGGCTATGAAAAGTGAAATAAAGGAAAATGTACAGGGAACCTATAGTGACAGGAAGAAAATTGGGACTCAAATCAATGATTTGCAACAAAATGAACAAATTAACATTCAACTAGAACAGAATGAAGAAACAAGAAGTCAAAAAAATGAGGAGAGGCTTAGGAACCTCCAGGACAACTTTAAACATTCCAACATCTGAATCATAGGGGTGCCAGAAGGAGAAGAGGAAGAACAAGAAATTGAACTTATTTGAAAAAAATAATAAAGGAGAACTTCCCCAATCTGGCAAGGTAAATACACTTCCAGGAAGTCCAGGAAACTCAGAGAGTCCCGAAGAAGTTGGACCCCAGGAGGAACACACCAAGGCACATCATAATTACATTATCCAAGATTAAAGATGAGAGAATCTTAGAAACAGCAAGAGAAAAGGAGAGAGTTACCTACAAAGGAGTTCCCATTAGACTATCAACTGATTTCTTAAAAGAAACCTTGCAGGAAAGAAGAGGCTGGAGAGAGTATTCAAAGTCATGAGAAGCAAGGACCTGTTACAGAACAGACCCTGGGGTGGGGGGTGGGGCGAATGATACACTATTACCAAACGGACCCATCCTTGTGCTCTGGGGACCCCCCCCCCACCGCCGCCAGTACTAGATTTGCCTTGCCCGCTGCCAGGGGAAGACATTTCTCAATGCCAGAGATTGGTGAAAAGGAAAGGGATTATTTATTTAAAGACTTATACAAACTTAAAAGTAATAACTTAATGTCTTCACTGAGATCCCAAAGTCCTTTAGAATACCCACAAATGCACAGTCCTTCCTTCTCCCTCTGCCCAGTCCAGAGTACTGTATCTCAGAAAAAGAAATAGAAGTCCCTGGTGGTTCTCTGCCCAATCCCAAGTGGTCCCAAAAAGACACTGCATGGCTATTGCTCCTGGGTTTAAATCCCAGCGCCAATCTTCCTCTGCAACCCCATTTCCGGCTCCTCCCACAATCGGCTACACCTGCCAGCATTCCCGTATTTTTCCAGCTTTCCTGGGCTGCCATAGTGCGGGCAGGTGTGGCCCTGCTGTGTAGAGCCAATCATCTCCAAGCTCTGTAACCAGGGAGAGTTGCCTCTCAGTTACATCATGGGTTGAAGTCACTCCCATCCCCCTGGTCAAAGCTTGGCCACAGCTGTTTAACATATCTATGAAACCAGTTAAAGGTTGTAGCTGTGTTAAATGACCATGCCAGAGGTTAGCTGCAAAGCTGTTGCTATTCAAAACAGCTCTGGATGGCCCTGCTCCATGCTTCCCATCCCCCAGCTCAGACTTGTGAGGGTGAGGACATCATATATATATATCCTAATATTTAATATTTCCTGGACACCCTGAGTTCTGGACCCCATTACAAATCCCAGTTTGGGCCCCCCCTTGGCTGCACCCTGTTACAAACCTACATCCAAGATGACTCTATTCAGCAAAGTTCTCACTTAGAATGGAAGGGCAGATAAAGTGCTTTCCAGATAAGGTCAAGTTAAATGAGTTCGTCACCATCCAGCCCTTAGTATATGAAATGTTAAAGGGACTTATCGAAGAAAAAGATCAAAACTATGAACAGTAAAATGACGACAAACTCAGAGCTATTAGCAACTGAACCTAAAAAACAAAAACAAACTAAGCAAACAACTAGACCAGGAACAGAATCACAGAAATGGAGATCACATGGAGGGTTATCAGAGGGGGAATGGGAGGGGGAGAGAAGGGGGAAAAGTACAAGGAATAAGAAGCATACATGGTAGATAGAAAATAGACAGGGGGAGGTTAAGAATAGTATAGGAAATGTAAAAGCCAAAAAACATATATGTATGACCCATGGACATGAACTAAAAGGGGGGGGTGCAGGTGGGAGGGGGTGTGCAGGGCAGAGGGGAATAAAGGGGGGAAATTGGGACAACTATAATAGCATAATCAATAAAGTATATTTAAAAAAAGAGAGAGAGATGCAATATGATGAAAACAGCCGCAGCTGTGGGCAACTGGTGATTGGCAGCTTCATCATGACAATGAGCCCACTCACGCATCACATCTCGTGCAGAGTTTTTTGGTGAAACACCAAATCACCCAGGTGACTCAGCCCCCCTACAGCCCAGATTTGGCACCTTGTGACTTCTGGCTTTTCCCAAACTAAAATCACCTTGGAAAGGGAAGAGATTTCAGACCATCGATGAGATTCAGGAAAATACATCAGGGCAGCGAATGGCAGCTGGGAGAACTGTGTGAGGTTCCAAGGTGCCTACTTTGAAGGGGACTGAGGCATCACTGTCCTATGTACAATGTTTCTTGTATCTTGTATCTTCTTTAATAAATGTCTCTATTTTTCATATTACGTGGCTGGATACTCTCTGGACAGAACCTGTATGTCAAATCACCAATTTGTACACCTTAAATATGTAATTTTAATTGTCAAATATTCTCTAATTAAAAGAAAATAGACTTAGCAATGGCTTGGTCTTATACCCAAAGCTGGATCCTCTCTTAACCTCCCTCCTGCTGTTGAGAAAGAGGGCACCCCAGAAGAAAACAAAGATCGAAATCTGGCAGGACATGAGTCCACAAACCATCACATTTGAGGGGCGGGGGAGAATGGGGGTGCTGCACTGCACAATCTCTAACCAACAGAGAACGGGCACCAAGTGCCTCTCTAACACTCGGATATATTGTTTCACTCCGGTGGTCAGAGAGATGGGAGGATCCCGAACCTCTGAGCGGACTCTGGACATGGTCCACCCCAAGCAGGGAGGTTCTCAAAAACACACGCGACCTTCCGCGTGGCCTCTGGTGGCAGGCGTTCTGAGCTGCTTCACTGATGGGGAAATGGAGAGGTTAATTGAGTCGCTTGTCGTCAGAAGTGGAGTCAGCTTTGGGCCTGGGAGGACGGGGGGGGGGGGGGGGGGGGGTGCTCCTTTGTCCTCAGCGGAGCCCGGAAACGGCTGAGCGTTCCCACCCCCACAGGGCAGCTCCCGAGTCAGCCAGAGGAAGACGCCAGACCCACTCTGCAGTGATTCGTCTCCCTTCTTGTGATTTATAATTACTCTGTTCCTCTGCGTTTCCAGGAATAAGAAATGGTGCCTATCGACCACACTAAGTGCAAATTATTTATATTGTTCAATGGCCCCAATTATTGTTTGAGAAAATCTTACACGCCAGTCAACAAAAGGACACAGCGGAGACGTTTCTGAGCAAAG
Source organism: Tonatia bakeri (assembly GCA_004024845.1). Taxonomy (NCBI): domain Eukaryota; kingdom Metazoa; phylum Chordata; class Mammalia; order Chiroptera; family Phyllostomidae; genus Tonatia; species Tonatia bakeri. Next base: position 12,630 of record PVIA01007610.1, on the reverse strand, counting down.
CCACATTAGAAAATACTCAAAAGGATGAGTAACACCGGCCCTGGGGCTCACGTCCCTCCTCCAGACCTGCAGCCCCCTACCTCCAGAAGGACAGCAGCTTGTAGCCAGGCGCCCCACGAGGCCCCTTGGTGCAGGTGGCAGGCCTGCCCCACCTCATGCCTGCATTTCAGATTCCCAGCTTCTCGACTGTGAGAACACAAACGTACATCAGTGGTATTTTGTCTCCGCCGCCAGAGTGGGCCACACTGATGCGGGGGCGAGGGGGAGAGGCCAGACAGGGAAATGGCTAAGGAAAGATGCGGGCTGGAGACAACTTCAACTTGGCCCCGGGGGGCTCAGAGGGTGTGGAAGGCCCACCTTCCAGAGGCACGTCAGGTGTGAGCTGCCAGCAGGTCACAGCAGGTCGTCAGTGCCAGGCCTGGAGAAGGGGGTCTGGTAGGGCATCAACAGCACCCACCATCTCACCTGAGGACTCTCCAACTGGCACCAACAACCCTGGCTGGGTGGGTTACTAACTAATCACTGCCCTTGAGCAGGGTGATGTCAGTATCTGGACACGAGGGCCGGAGGAGCCGACTGGCCATCGAGGGACACGCCCAGGGCACACGGGGCTTTGTGGAGCGCTGAGACCAGACGATGCTCAAGGCTGGGGTTTTGCCCCCCATGCCGGCATTCTCCGAATGCTGCCTCCGCTTGGCTCCGAGCCCATGGTGTCTCCTGCAGTGGTTGTCTTGTCTCAGGGAGCCTGGCATTAGGACGAGCTGTAGACGCCTCTCCTGGGAAACAAAATAGACTTCAGGTCGTGAATGTGCCAGTTAGAAGCACTGCCGGGAAGGAGGAGGGGCCTGGTAGGATCCGGAACTCAGCCGCAGTGCTCCCAGGTCCCCCAGTGTGTTGCACGCGGGCTGTGTCTTGTTCTCCAAATGCCTCCCCTCACCCCTACTCCATTCCCAGCAGAGACCATGTGCGGAGCCTGCAGAAAATCAACCATTGCAGGGACTCAGGTGTCTGACAGTGTGAGATTATTTTCTTGCAGTTTTGTCCCAATGATGTGAATCGGCCTCTGGGTGACCATGTGCTTTCCTTGGGTTCTGACTTAAAGCTACAGAAGGAAAGAAAAGACACTCGTAGGCAACTCGGGTGGCAGGCCAGCCTCCCTGCTCACCTGCTGAGGTGCGCATGCCAGCACCTGGGCGCACGCAGGTCCTCGGCTTGGACAAGACAAGCAGGTTCTTCTTGAAAAGTGAGGGCCAAGGCTCAGTGGAAGGTACGTGGGCCTGAGGTGTGAAACGCAAGAGTCGTCTGAAGCCTGGAGACAGCACGGCTTCGTACAAGGGACAAGATGTCCCTTCTCAGCGCCACCTTCCAGTGGCACGCAGTGCCGTGAAGGCTTGTTCAGCCCTCTGCGCCACGGCTTTCTCATAAGGTGGGAGGCACGCTCTGCCGTGACGATTAAATGGGGCCTCTACCAGGCCCGTGTAGGGAGTCCTTGGGGACTACCAGCTGTCTATCCCCTGCTGTCCTTCACACCAGGAGCTTAAGCACATGACACGTGGTTCCTAGTCCCCTCAAGTCATCAGACCCACCACGGAGCATGGATCTTATTCACCAGGGCACCAGGTCCGCAGGGCAGTAGCAGAGCACGCCCAGGTGTTGATAGTGACAGCGATGGTGACAATGACCATGTGGCTTCTATGTAGCTTCTATCCTACTCTGACAAGGGTCTTGGTGTGGCCAAAACCAGCAGGGAAAGTTGCCTGCACTTAGCTTCAGTCCTGGCACCCCCGGTTTCATTACAGGCCAGAGTGGCAGTGCACACCCAGTGCTCGGACAAGGCCCCACAGTCCACACCCCCAGGGTCCACCGAGGCTTCCAAGACTGACACAGCGTGAACCCACTCCATCCTACAGGGATGGGGACAGAGCTCACGGTGTGAAAATGACTTGCCCTGTGGGGCCTTGAAACTGCCACTCTCTTGATGTGCTTCTGGGTCCCACACCCCCACAATCTGGCGTCACAGCTCTGGATTGTATCGTCCTGGCACACCTGCGCCCTTTGCACAACACCGAGCAGAGTGGAAAGGAAGTTCAGAACACTCCAGAATCTGAGTGCTTTATAACAGGAGCACTTTTCACCCTCGACTTCCAGTGTGCAGCACAGAGAGACAGAGAGGTGTCATTTCCCTTTAAATTAGGACAAAGCAGAAACAGGACCACAGGCACCAGGAGCGAAATACCTGCATCTGGGCCGGAAACTCGGGGTCACCTCTGTCCTGCAGAGAAAAAGGGAGAGTCTGTGTGAAGTGACCTCTTTAAAAAGCCCATTCGTGTATAAGCCGGCCCAGCACGTACGTGGGCAGCACACCCTCGTCACCCAGCTGCCCAGACCACTCCCCTGTCGCCCCCAGCCTCGCAGGACGTGGTTGGTCACGGGGGTGTGGGCGGTGGCCCTGCCCCTCGGGGAGGGACTGTGGGGGGTCTGGCCTTCCTGAGTTCTCAAGTCCATGTTTGGGAGGGAGAGCTGGCCCCAAAGTGGGCGGGGTTCCACAATGGACACTCCAAGCCCACAGTGCAGCCCAGCGGGTCTGGATTCCTGCGGCAGCTGTTTTTAAGGGTCTGGGGTTGGTCCTGTGTGCATGTAGGTGACAACACACACACAGGATGGGATAAAGTGGGGTTACAGTTATACAAAGAGAGAACACAATAATTAATAAATAATAATACAAGAATAAACTCTGTGTCCCGCATACTCACAGCTATACACCTACTCTGCCCACCCTTGTGTGAACAAGTGTCAGCCAGGAATGGGAGGTCAGGAGAGATTACAGCCCCAGCCTGTGGCCTTCGCTGGTTCTCTTGGCAGAGCCTGGAAGGTCGTAAACTGGCCCCACTAGACAGACAGCTCCCTGGGGGCAGAGGACGCCCTGCAGAGTCACCCCTTCCCCCCACCCCACCACCCTGCTCACTCTCTGATATGGGGAGAGCAGAGGGGCCCCTGATTCGCCGCTCCCGACTGCCCCCGTCTGTCCACAACCCCTCTTTGTTTCCTTGGGGGGGAGACTGTCCCTGCCACCTGGGACCCCCTGGTGGGTGAGCAGATGTCGCCCATTCCGGCTGCTTAATTTAGACTCGACGTGGGACTCTGAATCAGCCCCAGAGGGGTCGGCTTGTTCTCCAAGGGAAAAAGTTCCAGGGGATTTCTCTCCTGTGTCTTTTCTCACGACCCGTCTCCTTCCCTCTCGAGTCACATTTCAGGATGAGTCTGCCGTCTGGCGTCACACAGAGCGTCATCCTCCTCCTTTCCTGGGTCAGCTGCTCGGCAGGCCTCCACCAGCATCACATGCCGCCTGCCTGGCCTGCCTGCGGGGTGCGGGGGTGCGGTGACCTCACCTCCCTCCTTCCAGGGCAGGAACCGCCCGCAGGGGAGCAGGGCCCCAGCTGCTGCTTCTTGATGGGTCCATAACCCCAGGGGTGAACCAGCCCTGAGGCTGCAAGGGCACTTGGCTTTGGGCCACACCCACGCTGTCTGCGGGAGCTCCGGGAGACAGAAGGTTCATTCATTCACGCGCTGGGTGTGCTCCTGAACACCGTCTCCCGTGCTCAGGGAAGGAGCTCTCGGGGCTTCTGGCAAATTATGGAGGTTCTTTTCTGGGGGAAAAGGTCCTAGGAAAGTGCATCACCTCTTCCTAATATCCTCCGTTAGGAAGACGGGGTTTTGCATGTCAGCCCTTTCCTGAGGGGACGCCACAGCCCTTGGCACCGTGTTCATGGTCGAGTAGGACTGGGCAGCCCCTTGAGGGTAAAGGGGGCCTCGCTAGTTGGTGGGCTGAAAGGCAGGCGGCCGCTGGACCGCCGGGGCGGCTGGGCTCCGTGGTCACCCTGAGCACCACAGACCGGGATGGCCTTCCCTTAGGGCCCATCTTTACCACTATTTTCTAAAATCTCTTTCTGGGTCACAGGTCTCTTGGTCCACAGTCCCATGCAATTTCCCTCTCTCTCAAACCTCGTATCTGACTGCCACTCATTCAGGACACCGGCTCAGGGGGAGTGGCAATCCAGGGCCTCCCTGCACAGCAATTCCGCCTCCGGAAGCCACCAAACCAGGAGCGGGTGCTGCTGTAGGATGGCCGACCCAAAGGCTGACTCGGGCCCTCCCCCGTGACCGGCTGGGGAGAGGAAGCCTGGTAAGCAGGCAGCCGCCCCCGAGGGCGTGTGTGCAGGTGGAGCAGTGGAGAGGGCGCTCAAAAGACTGGGGGCTGTCTGGGTCAAGGGCCAGACCACCCGCATCCTGAGGGCTGTGGACTCTCCTTGGGGCTGTGGCTGGGAGACCCCTCACTGGGCTTCATCCGTCAGCTCACCTGCTGGTCCCAGGGAGGGACCGAGGGCCCGCACCACTTCATCGGGGAGCCCTCATGCCTGACAACCCCCCACTGAGAGGGTGTCCCCCAGAGGGCCTGCGTTACCCTCCTTGTCTCCCCTCCTCTCGTCTCCACTGTCACCAGGCTGGTTGCCCTGCAGAGAAAGGGCTCCGCACAGTCCAGTGGTGGCAGACTGGGTTTTGGCCCCCTCCTGGTGAAAGGACTAGATGTCTTGATCCTTGTCCAGTAGGTTTGGCCATGTGGCACCTCTAGCTGATGAAATGGCCACAGTGACAGAGCCCCCACCTGAACAGATGCCTCATAGCCATCACCAGACTTCGGCAGGCCTTGTGCCCCCGGCTACAAGGAGGTGGCCTCAGGCAGGGTCTGTACCTTCATCCCGGTCCTGGAATGAAGGGCCTTAGCCGACCCACCGAGACAGGCACGTGGGCAAGGAACAAACCTGCTGTCAAAGCAGAGCACAGTCTGAGCGCTGCTGTAACCTTTGCTGGGTTCCACCCTTACCAGCCCGTGTGTGGGGGGGGGGCGGGGGGGCGGGCCCAGGGATGGCCCATTGCAGCCCTCCGCTTCCATCCCCTTGCTGGGGCAGCACCCTCGTTCCCCTTTGGGAGCCACCCCCAGCTCCTTGTCAATGAAGACCAGGTGGTGTCTGCTCCTGCTACTGCCACCAGGCTCCAGGCCATGTCCCCTGGCCTTGGACGAGCAGAGCCACACAGCCAGCTGTGGATCCTCTACAAGCGCCAAGAGAAAGGTTCAACCTTTGCCCCTGAGCCGGCATGGACAGACCCGGCCCCCCCAACTCCCCCACCCATCTCCCCTCCCTGCCCCCGGGAGAAGCCTCTCAGGAGGAAAGGCCTGGGGGGAGAGGGCAGGGGCAGTGGAGGGGCGGCTGCCTGGGGGGGCCAGTGCCCCTTTCTGCGTGAAAGGCTGGATGTTTTGCTCATTACTCCGTTTTGGGTTGGCAGCCACGTGCGGCCCCTGTCACACACCCGTCTTTGTTTTATATCTTTACAGCCTTTCGGAGTTGTGCAAATGCTGGTCAGCTGGACACAGGCTGTCCTCTCCCCACCGCAGGGCCCCTGCCTCTGGGAGTCAGAAAGGCCCTCTGGCCAGGCCAGGAAGGTAGGGCTGCCAATGACACCTGAGGACAGTGACGCTGGGACTGGAGCCCAGAGATACCTCGCAACAGATGGACGCACATCAGGGCCCTGAGCTGTGACCGGTCAGCGGTCAAGGTCCCGGTCCCAGCTGTTGGCCAGCAGACCCGGCTGGAAGAAGCAGGTGCCGGGGTCACACAGGTCCTCTGCACCCCTTGGCACAACCAGCAAGCTGCTCAGGGGCACTGGGCTCCAGAGCCTGGCGGTCTGGGCGAACCCTGAAAGGTCACCTGGGGTCTGTGGGGCACCTGGCAGGGCCCTCTCTTCACCGTGAATAATTCACCAGAATGGAGGACTTTCCAGGCCGGGCGCCAGCTCCTCCACCAGCCCAGCCACCAGACCTGAAGGCCAAGTAACAGCCAAGAGGGAGGGGGAAGGGGAGAGGGGACAGAGCAGAGAGTGTCCAGAGAAGGATACCGAGGGTCAAGGAGGCTCCCGGTCTGACCTGTCCTGGAGGTGGACGAACTGCTGTGCCAGGGGTCTCCATGGCAACTGGCCAAGAGGTGACTGATGAAAAGGGGGGATGCCAAGGCTACTCTGGACCCCCATGGGTAGGAGGGCCCTTTGCCCATGGCACATGGTTGGGCAAACCCCATCTGAGGTCAGAATCCAGCTCAACAATTACCAGAACTGGGTGCTGCCTTTGTTCGAGGAAGGCTTGTTCCATTTCCTATGAGTCAAAGGCTTCCCTGGGGGTGCAGGGGGCCACCAACAGGTGCCAGACCCTTGCCGTGGTCGCAGCAAGGCACAGCCCAGGGTGACCCCTCACAGGCCCCACCCACTAGCCTAGATGCCCTCCACAGGCCCTTGTCTGTCTCTGGTCTTGCCTGCTCTCAGCTGCTTTTGTTTGTTGTCAGATCAACTGCTTCATTTAAAAGCGATGTCTAAACTACGGGGATGGTGAAGAGGTCAGGGAGGGACTGCCAGGTGTTGGGGGGAGGGGACAGGATGGTCGGGAGAAGCACAGGGGACGTTCACTGTGCAGGGGCAGTGAGACTGCTCTGTATGACCTGACACACGTCATCCACATTTGCCCACATCCATGGAACATGCGGCACCAAGAATGACCATAATGCAAATGATGTCAGTGTCGCGTCACCAATTGTAACGGGGGCCCCTCTGACGCGGGGGAGGCTGTGCGTGTGTGAGGTCAGGGCTAAATGGGAATCCTGTGTATTTTCTACTCAGTTTTGCTGGAAACCTAAAAGTGCTCTAAAAAATAAAGTCTATTTTTTTTTTTTAAAAAACCACATGCCTGACTTTCAGCCAAGATGGAGGCACAGGTAGACATGCTTTGTCTCCTCGCACAACCAAAAGGACAACAACAAATTTAAAAATGAAAAACAACCAGAACTGCCGGGAAATCGAACTGTGTGGAAGTCTGACAACCAAGGAGTTAAAGAGGAATCTTTCATCCAGACCGTGCCACAACGCAGCAAAGTGGGTTGCCCCACCCTGGCGAGTACGTAAGGCTCCACCCCTTACAATGTAACAGGTGTGCTGAGACAAAGAAACTTGGCCCAATGAAAGAACAGATCAAAACTCCAGAGAAAGAACTAAGTGACACGGAGATAGCCAACCTGTCAGATGCAGGGTTCAAAACGCTGGTAGTCAGGACGCTCACAGAAATGGTTGAGTATAGTCACAAATAGAGGAAGAACTGAAGGCTATGCAAAGAGAAATAATGAAAAATGTACAGGGAACCCACAGTGACGGGAAGGAAATCGGAACTCAAATCAACGATTTGCAACAAAGGGAACAAATTAACATTCAACTAGAACAGAATGAAGAAATAAGAATTCAAAAAAATAAGGAACGGCTTAGGAACCTCCGGGACAACTTTAAAGATGCCAACTTCTGAGTCATAGGGGTGCCAGAAGGAGAAGAGGAAGAGCAAGAAATTGAAAACTTATTTGAAAAAAACAATGAAGGAGAACTTCCTCGATCTGGTGTAGGAAATAGACTTCCAGGAAGTCCAGGAAGCTCGGAGACTCCCAAATAAGTGGGACCCCAGGAAGCACACACCAAGGCACATCCTAATTCCATTAGCCAAGAGTAAAGATAAGGAGAGGATCCTAAAAGCATAAGAGAAAAGGAGACAGTTCTCGTAAGACTACCAGCTGATTTCTCAAAAGAAACTCTGCAGGCAAGAAGGGGCTGGAAAGAAAGAAGTATTCAAAGTGATGAAAGGCAAGGACTTACATCCAAGATTTCTCTATCCAGCAAAGATATCACTTAGAATGGAAGGGCAGATAAAGTGCTTCCCAGAATAGGTCAAGTTAAAGGAGTTAATCATCACCCAGCCTTTATTATATGAAATGTTAAAGGGACTTATCTAGAAAAAAAGAAGATCAAAACTATGAATAGTAAAATGACAACAAACTCACAACTATCACGAACTGAAAAAACAAACTAAGCAAACAACTAGAACAGGAACAGATTCACAGAAATGGAGATCACATGGAGGGTTACCAGCGGGAGGAGGTGGGGGCAGAATGGGGGAAAAGGTACAGGGAATAAGTAGCATAAATGGTAGGTACAAAATAGACAGGGGGAGGTTAAGAATAGTACAGGAAATGGAGAAGCCAAAGAACTTAGATGCATGACCCATGGACATCAACTGAAGGGCAGATCGCTGGTGAGGAGGGGAATGCAGGGTAGAGGGGGATAAAGGGGAGAAAAAAATGGGACAACTCTAATAGCATAATCAATAAAATATACTTAAAAAATAAAAAAGTATATGCCTAAAATTCCTTCAAAATGCATTTTCCTTTAAAAATATGAACTTATGCTCATTAATAAAATACTACATATATATTTCCACTTTTAAAGGTTTGCAAACATCCTTCCCTCTGGTGACTGCATCATTTGTTCTCAAAACACTGTGCATTTTAAAAATTCATTATTTGATTCTTTCTTCTTTTTTATTTTTTCAAATTAATTTATCTTCCCAATTACAGCTGGCACACAATATTATATTCATTTCAGGCAGACGACATAGTGGTTAGATGCTTCCACCACTGACGGAGTGACCCTGATAAGCCCGGTGCCCACCTGACGCTGGGCTTGGTCACTGCGATGTTATCGGCTGTGTTCCCCACACTTTAATCTTTACTCTCTGTGACTGTTTCCATATCCGGCAATTTGTACTTCCTGACCCCTTCACCTTTTTACCCATCCCCCCAACCTAGCTGCGAAACTCTGCTGAAACTCAGTGTTCTGGGAGGGCAGAGGGTGCATCCAGCTCCAGTTCTCAGGGACACGTGCAGGCTGCCGGGGCAGATGCCCTGACCCCGGCACGTTGTCGGGTGTGCTTCAGCGACAGCAGCCCAGGGCACACGTGCGTGAAACTGAGACTCCGCTTCTGTCCACAGCGGAGCCCCCAGGACCGCCAGGCTCAGGACGGGGACGGGGACGCTTCTCACACCCCCCACCCCCCACCAATTGCTCAGGGCTGGTTCTTTCCAGAAGGGCACTCACAGGAACCCCGACAGCCCTTATGACCCACTTGAAGTTTCCAAAGAGTAGCTCAGAGGAATATGCTCTTTCTTGCAGGAAATGAATTCATAATTAGTTTTTTTCTCCCTTGCCAAATTGGGATCCTGAGGGCCTGGTACGACGCAGGAAAATACGGCTCAATTTATAGCTGAACCTGTGTGCCCAGGGTGTGCGCGTGGGTGAGTGAGAGAGGGAGGGAGCCTCTTCAGCAAGGGGGGCGTCTGTCCTGCTGCCGATCCACCAATAGGGCCGCTGTGGGCAGAGCTGAAAGAGTCATCTGTGTTGCTTCAGCAAGAGAAACGTCATCCTAGAGGCTTTAAACCTATTCCCACAATGGGCTTTAATTATCAGAGAAGGTTGGCAATACATTTGCATTTTAATTAAGATTAATGAATCATGCATGATTCAGTGGGCCAGTCTCGCTGTTGGCAGGGGAGTGAGAGAAAGCTACCATACTGATGAGGGTCCATTACAGTGACCACGTGTCAGGTCTGACACATGAGAGGACCCCTCGCTCTGGCTCCGCCCTCGGGCTTTGGGCAGCATTCCATCCTCAGCGACACCCATGGTGGCTGTTCCTTGGCCATGTGACCTGAGGGTGCAGTCCCACAAAAGCTTATCGTGCGGGAGATCAGCAAATGTGACATCAAACAAACAAGAAAGTCCTGCGGTTAAGTAAAAGGCAAACAGCTGTGTATGTTTCCGGCTGCAGGTCTTCTTCAAGCCTGCAAGATGCTCATGTGCACCCCCAGACTCCTTTGCGTCCAGAGGCTTTCCTTCCAGAATCCACCCCGGACACTGGCACAGTGCTCCCCGGGCCGGGAAGCTGGCGATCCAGGCAGACGCTCCTTTGTGGAGTGGTTTTGCCGTGGGAGCCGCTGGGGCCATTCCCCAGGGTGGCTGCCTGGTAGAACCACGGACATGCACGCAGAGAGATGGGGGCCCCCCCAGAACACGTTCACAACAGTGGGGGCATCGGCCTGGACCAGCACCTGACACCAGCGTCCCCCCGGTGGACTGCGCAGTGTGGAGCAGCCCCACACCTGGCGTGGGCGCTGTGAGTCCCCAGCACTCCACAGGTGCCTGAAGCACCCCAGGGTCTGCAGGACGCATGAGGCGCGCCCCGTGAGCTCACCCCTGCACTCAGTTTCCTTCCCTGTGAAATGAGGATGGCCGCGGTGGGTCTGAGTGGTCAGCCCACGTGAGGTGCTTACAGCAGTGCCGATGCTGGGCGGCCCCAGGGACCAGCAGGAGGGCGGAAATGGTCACACGCATGCTCCGCCCTGGGAAATCTCACGTTTCTCTCCAAAAGGCAGATACTTTGCTGAGCGTACACTTCTGGGGGACACTTTTCTGTGGGCATTTTGGGGTTCGCCCCATCTTCTCTCAGCTCCCAGCACTACTGCACCGAGGGCGGGGGTCAGCTATGCTCAGATGCTGAGCCTTCGTGGTGGACGTGTTCTGAAATCTCAGGATGTCTCACAGAACAGCTGGCAGTTCATGCATCACGGAGAGGCCTCCTTCCTCTGCTGGGTGGGTGATGGGGAGCGGTCTGGGGCCGGGTGAGGAAGGAGTGCCCCAGTGGGCACCCGAGCCGTCTGGCCGCTGGAGAGCTTGCTCTGGGACGTCGTCCCACTCCACTTCCAGCACATTGTCCAGGCCGGAGTTTGGGGCACTTCCCGGTGCATAGCTCAAGGCTCGGGAGAAGCTTTCTGTCTGTTTAAGGAGCTGACCCTCAGAGCCCCTGGCTGTGCTCTGGTGGCCAGTGGGCTTCCCATCGTATGTGGCTTCCTGGGGGGCGGTGTTGGGAGCATTTGGGGCTGTGTCTGGGTTCAGCAGGAGGAAGGGCAGCGGTGATTCGGGCCACCAGGGCCAGGAGGAGCGGGCTCCGCACTCGCCCCTGAGGCAGTGGGGAGGGCTGGCTCCCAGCTCTGATGTCACCCAGCAGCCCCCACCCCTGGCCACGTTTCTCCACCCCAGAGCTCCCAGAGGGGCCCCTGCCAACCACACATGTCACGGTGTCACCACATCCAAACACACAGCTGTCCTCAGCACTGGTCTGCCTCAAGCCCTTTCACCTTCACCCTGCACCCTGTGCCACCTGGAACGCTGGCCAGCACCTTTTCAGGTCTGGCTCCTTAGGCTCGTCACTGTCACTCAAAGGGCACCTCGTCAGAGACCGTTTCTGACCACAGAGATGGAGGCTGTCTCCCTTGCCGGCCTCCCCTGTGGCCTCCCGCCATACTGCCTTCAGAGATGGTCTTGTTTGACACATCTGCACGTCAGCTACGCCTTCTCTAGAGCCCTTGGTGCCCAGAGCCCCCCGCCTGGGAGCTCTGGGCACGCACACGCGTGGCCCAGACAGGACCCAGCTCTAGCCACTGCCTCACACCTCCTGGGGCAGCCCTGGCCAGGCAGCGAGCAAGCAGGCTCACCTGCGCCCAGGTGGGCAGGCCTTGCAGGAGCTGGACGGAGGGCACATGGGGCAGAGGGTGAGGCCTAGAAACGCAGCTGTGGCTGATGTGCGACCTGGCAGCTTTGTGCTTGTCACGTCAGATGAAAGCCTAGTCTGGGGGCGGGTGGGTGACAGTGTGTGTGTGTGTGTGTCAGTATGTGTGCGTCAGTATGTGTGCATGTGTGTGTGAAAATGTGGGTGTGCTGTGGGCGTGTGTGTAAGCATGAGTGTGTGTGAGGTGATGAAAATGGAACGTGTGTGTGTGTGGTATGTGTGAGTGTGTGATGAGTGTGGCACGTGGGTGATGCGTGTGTCTCTGCGTTGTCCTGGCCCGGTGCCCTTCTGTCAGCCTGGCCAGGGGCTTTCTGGCTTCTGGTTTTTGGCTCTGAGTGGCCGCCACCGGGATGGGGCAGGCCGGGAGTGGGCGCTTCTCCTCTGGACGGGGAATTCCTCCACAGGAAACTGTGTGGCCCTGGAGCTTGGCAGGGCCCCGGCCAGCTGCACTGGCTGGGTGACCTCAGACAAGTCACTTACCTGCTGAGCTCCAACTGTAAAACAGGGTCAGGACTGTTGGGGTGGTTGATAAAAGAAGCCCCTAATACACCACCCCACGGGGGCACCATCAGCGGCCCCCCGTCTATTTATAGAACGGAATAACAAGCCTCTGGGGTCAGGACCAGAGACCTTGCAGAGACGATGGGAGCAAGTGTCCCCTGCGCTCTCCATGTCTGGGATCACGCTGTTTGCTGACCTGCCTCCAAATACACTGTTCATGTTGCCACCCCAAAATGTGGCTCAGCAAGAAACGGGCACCCCAGGGCAGGGCATAGACATGCTCTTGTATGGCTGACAGCTGGGGAAGAAGCTTCAAAACCAGACTGGGCGTCCTGATCCTGGGGGCTTCGGGGCCCCAGGCCAGATTGCCGGGCAGGGGGATGGGGAATATGAGGGCACTGGAGAGCAGGGCTGAGGGGCCCCTGTGGCCACTGCTGGCCATGACCAGTCCCCAGACCCTCTTGGGGGAGGACTCAACCCAGACCTCTGACTTTTCCTGCCTCAGAAGCCCCAGCTGTCCCAACACTGCCGGCCACTGTGTTACTAGAAAGGAAATGCATTGGCTTACATTCACTATGTCTCCCGGA
>PVIA01007609.1:0-81188 GCA_004024845.1 Tonatia bakeri | reverse complement strand
GTGTGTGTGTGTGTGTGTGTGTGTGTGAGTGGGAGGGGGAAAATAGTGTCGATCTTCCTGGGAAATGAGGGCTGAATGCCAGTGGCCCAATTATGGAGCACACAGAATGCCCATCGCAGGAGCGTGGATGGTAAATGATAACAGGACAGTTTCCTGGTTCAGAGGGGAGCCAAGCAGGGGAGTGGTCTTAAACGAGCTGTTTCTGGGCGAGTCTGCCGGCCACAGAGGTTCAGAGGGGTAGTATCTGCCGGCCTGTTGAGGAAAAGGGGCCTGGCTCCTGCCATCCATAACAGCTTCCCAGGTCTCAGTGACCTGCCTGCGGTCACCCGAGATCTGGAAACAAATGAAATGACTGAAAGAACTCAGAAAGTAGGAAAAGCGATCTCAGCTGGATGGTGTTTTAAGCAATATTTCTGCAGGTGGCTTTGGCTGCGTGCAGAGTTTTACCCCGTCCTTTCGTTCAGTTGAAAGCAGTTTCAATTTTTCCTGGTAAATTTTAACAGGCCCGTTTAAGTTGTTTCTAAATTCCCTTCTGTGTTATGCAGGTTGTGAATGAAGAGCGTGTCCAGAAAGACTCGGAATCCAGCATGGATTTCGGAGAGGAAATTCAATTTAAGTCGAGGATCAGAGGGACGGAAGACTGGGCGCCCCCTCGATTTCAAGTCATATTTAATGTTCATCCACCACCTAAGTGAGTCAGGTTGCTGTGCGGGCTGCCGATTCAGTTATACAAGCTGTGATGGTTCTGTTACCCACATTGGGGTTCTTGGGGTCCCAGAGACAGAAATGGAGAGGAAACCCCAGAGCAATTCCAGACAGATTTTATTGAGCTTTTATGCCCCAGCACAAGGGAAGCAACACAGAGGACAGGAAGGTCCTGTGAACGGGCTCGGGGGACTCGCTCTGCTTGGCCCCTTGCATAAGCTGGGGACAAAGCAGGCTTGGGGGAAAAGGTAGACTTTTGGGGGGTGATTCCATTTTGCAGCTGAGTTGCCTGGTAACTATGTGCCTGCCTCAGCTGAGCTGGGGCAAATGGTGGACTCTGTCCTAGGGAGGCCATAGAGCGGTCAAACCTTGGTCCCCTGTGAATGTGGGTCGGCAGTTCCAACACCCGCGAGAAAGCAGGTGGTTAGAAGGGAGATAACACCAGCTACCTCTGTGTTTTTGAGTAGGGAGTGACATTCCTGCGGTCAGCTTATGCAGCATTCCTTCCAGACACGTGGTCTTAACCTGGCTTCTTAGTCGCCTGGTATTGTTTTTATTCCCCAGGCCCAAGTGCCTAAACTGTCTCAGTTCCCACCCAACTCTGTGGAAGTAGGTGGAAGAAAAAAAATAATACACTGAAGGACAAAAAACTCTTGTTTTAGGAAAAGCTAAGTTGGGCATATTTTTTGCTTAGCTTTCTTGGCACCTGTTTATCATGGGTTTTTGAGGGAGACTCTGTGAGTTTTGGTAAGTGGAGAATTTAACTACAAGTCCTTATTGTGAGCATTGCCTCGCAACTGGAATAGGCTTGAAGGGAGTTTTTAAACTGGTTAATGTCGAACTGAAAAATCATATACAATAATGTTAAAAGGCTAGTCCTTCCTATTTTTCTGTGCAATGGAAACTAAAACTCAGTGAGTAATTTTTTTTAAGGAAACTTAATCTCAAGGAGAGCTCCCGTCGTTGAGAAAAGGCTCATGGGTAAGGTTCTGCATATTTTTACCATGGCCATTTTTGATGATGCTAAACTATAATAAAATTTCATAACTTATTGCGTATCTCCGAATGACAGGTGAAACATGGCACCAAAGTTCAATAGTAAAAAACACTTCATGAGATGGTCTCTCACCAGAAATGTCGTATAGTTTTGTCTTACATGATCTCTCATTTATCTAAATTTCTCTGGACCAGCCATGAACTCCCCAAGTACACCCCCTCCTGGTGCCTGTCCGCTGAACCTGCCCCTGCACTGCCCGCTGCTAGCTCTCTCTGGAGAGAGGGCCCTGTGCCTGCGCAGTGGGAGTCCCCAAGACCCCCGGTGGACGTGTTCTGTGTGGTGCTGACTTCCGCTTGGGTGGTAGCAAGGGCTTTTAACAGACCCAGCAAACTCGATTGAATGATTCTATTTCTTTCACAAGTGAAAAACAACAAAATTAAGGGCCCCAGCCAAGAAAAGTACCTGGATGTCAATTTATTGTTCCAAGCAGTAAAATATGCTCCCTTGGCCTTCTCTGAGATGCCCCTGTCATTGTCTTCTGTCCTCAGGAGGGAGCTCGTGGTCGCAGCCCAGAATTTTTCCTGTGCAGGCTGTGGAACTCCAGTAGAACCCAGTAAGTGTGGAAATGGACCGCCTGCTTACTCTACCGCGGCAGGGGAGAGACTGGCCGAGGTGGGCAGGGCGCTGATTGTGCGAGAGCGGCCTTCAGCGACGAGCCAGTCTGAGAGCTTTGGACCCTGAACCTCTGTTTCCCGAGGGGGCCACTGGGACCTCCGGGGCGATGGGGCTGGCCTCCCAGACTCATCTGCTAGCTCCCTCCCCACCTGGCGCTTGGCTCCAGCCCATGGCCTCCCTGCCGGTCCTTGGTCCTCTGAGGCAGCAGGCTCACTCCTGACTTGGAATGCCAGCCACCCCCAAGGCAGCCTCCCTCCCAGCCTCCCTCCCTCCCTCCCTTCCTTCTTTCCTTCCTTCCTTCCTTCCATCTTCGCTCAGCAGCCCTGACGTTTCCCCGGCTGGCCCACTGCACACGTGTGTGTGCTGCATGACCCTCCCTGCTGCTGTCTCATTCCGGCACTTGTCCTCCTGAGCTGCCCTCTCAGACGTCAGCGGTGTTTGTCACTGTCGTCTTTCTCCCTCGTAGACTCTCGGTTCCACCAGGACAGGCACCTTGTCTGTTTCACTCGTGGCTTTCACCCCGGCTCCTAACTAGTGTGTCTGGCACACAGTCGGTCCCCAAAAGATAAATTTGTTGAAGGATGCAACAGCTTACCAAGGAGCTAGCCAAACTCCTTCAAGGGGGATTGCAAAGGGGCCTGAGGGGATCATTCCTGGGCCGGCCGAGGCCTAGAAACTCAGGTTTCCCCGAGTCAGAAATGCAGGTCGCCCACTTGAGACCGGGAGTCACTTGGTCCACGGGTCTGGCCTGAGGAAGATGGGGAAGAGGGCCTCCTGGACCTTTGATTAGCAGTCTTGGAGGAAAGCGACTTTGAGTGAGTCCACCCCAAGAACCCCAAAGATCTCTCTGGGCTTCGTTCAACTATGATGACTGATGATGCCCGCCACACCTCACTGTTGTGACTAATTTTACTCAAATACCTCATCTTCCCAGTCTAGCAGGGACCCTCTCTCTCTGGTCCACTGCAGTCTGGTGCCCCCGTAACACTGAGTCAGAAACTCGGAACAGATGACTCTGATTCCACCGACTCATCGAGTGCTTCCCTAAATTCACTCAGACACGGACGCATGTGCCTGCAGTGTGCGTACAGTGACTGTGGCCCCCCCCCACTGGGGAACCTGCCCACAGGAAGACATAGTCATCAGCCAAGTAAATTCAGGAACAATGCACACAATAAAGAGAAAGTTGAGAGTGCCCGGGATTTACAGCGAGGCAAATTGATCTGGGTGAGGGGGGTGGGGGTGGAGTGAGAAGTTCTAGAAGGAAGGGATTATCCCCAGAAGAGTGGGGGGGTGGCGGGGAGGAACCACCACTCACAAAGCGCCACTGCAAAGCAAACCTGAGCCCCAGAGGGTGAGAATGAGAGAAGCCGGGTGGCAGGCAGCCCTCAGACTCAGACTCGAGGGGCGTTATCAACAGGGCAAACAATTCTGGACTTTTCATGTGAAATCCCCATAGTTCTTCCTAAGATAATTTTTAAAAACTTTTCATTTTGAGATGATTTTAGACTCACAGAAGAGTTGTAAAAATAGTGCAGGCATCCCGTATACCCGTCCCGCAGCTTCCCCATGTTGACATAATAACCACAGTGCCATTATTAAATCTGAGAAATAAGCATCGTTGCACTCCTGTGAAACTCCTGCAGGCTGTATCCAGATGTCGTGAATGACCTTTATCTGTTCTGGGGTCCCGTCCAGAACTCCACCTTTGAATTTAGTTTGCACGTCTCGAATCTCACACACACAGAGACATTTGGAGAGAGAGAAGCAGACAACTATTTAATGCTTCATGCTGAGGCGTGTTCTAACAATAGGACCGTGAACAGCTACCACGCCAAAGGAAATGATGCTTCTCTAACGTGGTCTGCTACTAGTCCACATTCACTGCTGTCCTAAAGATGTCATTGACAGCTCCTCAGTTTTCTTCCCCAGTCCAACCAAGTTTCGCCCATTGCATTCAGCTCGTATTTCTCTTCCGTCGGCTTTATTCTCCAACTGCACTGTCCAGGATGGTGGCCACTAACCCCTGTGGCTGCTTAACGTCAAATTAAAATTAACGTAAATTAAAAATCCAGTTCTTCAGTGACCCTAGCTACTTTTCAAGCACTGAATAGCTTCACGTGGCTGGTAGCTACTGCATCGGATGGCACAGGTGGAGACTATTTCCATCCTCACCGAGTTCTGCTGGACAGCAATGTTCTAGAATTTTTGCCCCCTATTTTTCCCTGTGATGTTGTCTTTTCCTAAGATGAGAACAACCGTGGTTTAGAGCCGGGTTTCTTAGCCTTCGTACTATTGTTTTGTGGAGGCTGCCCTCTGGGGCAGGGGAGGATCTGTAGCAGCGTTCACTGGAAGCCACTAGCAGCTTTTCAAAACCCAGAATGTCTTGAAACGTGACAATCCGACTGTAGTTTGGGAGGGTTTTGCTTTCCCCATATCTGTACCCCCAAAGCAAAGCTCGTGTATGGCAGGGATTTAGGGTCTGCAGCCCCTGCCCGGCTTTCCCAGCTCCCACAGCGGGCAGGATGGTTTCCACAGCAACCTGAGCCTGGCCCTCGGGTGGGACCTGCGGCAGGGCTGTGAAGGTGGGTTTTCAACACCCCCCACGGATCGATGCTCACCTCCGCAGAGTTTGTGAAGCGGCTGCGGTACTGCGAATACCTGGGCAAGTACTTCTGCGACTGCTGCCACTCCTACGCCGAGTCCTGCATCCCCGCGCGCATCCTTGCCAGGTGGGACTTCAGGAAGTACTACGTCAGCGACTTCTCCAAGCAGCTGCTGGACAGTATATGGCACCAGCCCCTTTTCAACGTGCTGAACGTCAGCCGCGGCCGGTGTGCGCAGGCCAGGAAGCTGGACGCCGTCACGGTGAGTAACTGGTTTTTGGGTGGCCGAAAGGGGATTGATTCAGACAGACCCTCGGAGGGACGGGTTTACCGCTTCAGTCCAGGGGGCGGAGCTGATGCCTCGGCCCCAGCTGTGCTGGCTATTGCAAAGGCACGTGCCAGATTTTATATTTATGCATATACATTTACACAGTGCTTTTTAATTTGTTACTTTATAAAATAAAAGTGGTGTATATCTGAGTGTACAGCATGACTTGAAACACATCGTGAAATGATTGCTAGTCAGTTCACATATCCACACAGTGACCGAGCGTGGTGAGAGTGCCTGAATTCTCCTCTGCTAGGAAATTTCCAGTGTTCGATACTGTGTTGTTACCAAGAGTCCTCATGCTGCACATCAGATCTCCAGACTTACTCATTCTTCCTAACTGCGACTATGTGCCCTAGGACCCCCATCTCCCCACTTCCTGCACCTGTCCCCCGGCCCTGCCTCTGGGAACCGGTGTTTAAGTCTGCTTCTATGAAGTTAACATTTTAAATTCCACACACCAGGAGACCAGGCAGTTTTTCTTCTCTCTGTGTCTGGCTTATTCCACTTCGGAGTCCTCTACATTGTTGGAAATGACAAGACCCCCTTCTTTTATACAGAATTATATATATTTCTTAGAAGCCTTCAAGGTTGTATGAACTTCAGGGTCCACAACACCTGGGTCTGTCGTGGCCCATCTGTGAATCTTGACTCAGCCACAAATCCTTGCTGCGTAGACTGGGTTTCAAAGACTTGGGTTCCAGAGTTGCAGCATTTCAACGTTAGAAGTAACACCTCAGTTTGACGTAGAGGTGTCTAGTATCTCTGATCACGTTGTGACAATCCCATTTCGTGTCTCCCCTTAGGAAATCCAGGAGCAGCTATTTCATGTCAAGAAACTACTGAAGACCTGCCGATTTGCTGAAAGGTACCGCCGTGGGCTGGGTCAGCCTGGGCATGTGAGTTGGGAGGACCCATACCCTGCACACTGGCTGATGTTCTGCGTGCCTCCTGGTCCGGCCCCTTCAGTACACAGAGCCTCTCGGCACAGCTCAGTTGTCCCTCAGTATCTGTGGGGTACTGGTTCCAGGCACCCTCCCTGCCCCCTGTGCTACCAAAATGCTCAAATCCCTTTTATAAAATGGCATAGTATTTGCATATGACCTATGTTTGTATATAGGCTACAGCAGGGTATGCCTACAGATAAATCACTTCATTCATGGGAATTCAGTGTAGTGCTTGGCACATGGCAAATTCAAGTCTTGCTTTCTGGACCTTTCTGGCGTTTTTTTTTTCTGAATATTTCTGATCTGGGCCTGGTGGAATCCTTGGATGCTAAACTCAACCTGCAGACACAGAGGACTGACTCTCTCCTTGCACATGCAAACCCTCTCTTTAAGTTATTAAACCCTCTGACTCACTAAGAGTCCATTTACTTTATTAACAAGAGCGAGTCAGTGCAAGGACGAAGAGACTGTAGCCAGTGGCCTTTTTATTATTTTAAACTGTGGTAAAATAAACATAACATAGAATTTTCCATCTTAACCATTTTTAAGTATACAGTCAGTGGGGTTAAGCACACTCACATTGTTGTACAGCCGTCACCCCCCTCCATCCCCAGAAATCTTTTCGTCTCTCGAAACTGAAGCTCTGTGGTCATTGAACACTAACCCGCCAGTCCCCCCTCCCCTCAGCCCGTGACAATAACCAGTCTACTTTATGTATCCACAAATTTGACGACTGCCTTATTTCACTCAGCATAATGTCCTCAAGCTTTGTCCAAGGTGTCCACGTGTCAGAATGTCCTTCCTTTTTAAGGTGGATCGTATGTATTGTGCATACCACCTTTTGTTCATTCATCTCTCTGGGGCTGCTTTCCCTTTTCAGCAACTGTGACTAGTGTTTCTATGAGCATGGGGGTACCGACGGCCCTTTCAAAGCCCCGGATAGAGCGGCAAGTCAAACTTTTATGGGCCACATAATATTCTAGACTATGATGTGGTGATAATTTAGCTATTGTCCAATTAGGACAAATAGATTTTTAATATCTTAATATTAAAATAGATTTTAATATTTTTACATTAGACCTAACAGAGTTTTAATATGTAATCGATGTTTAAATATATTTCTAATCTTTTGTTATTAAAAAAACTAGTTACCTAGAATAATACCCCCTAAGTCCATCCATGTTTGTGCAAATGGTGACATTGTATTCTTTTTCAGGGCAGAGTAGTGTTTCATTGACTATATGTACCTCCGCTTCTTTGTCCAGTTGTCTACGGGTGGGCACTTGGGTTGCTTCCATAGCTCGGCCGTTGTAAATAGTACTGCAGTGCATGTAGGGGTGCATACCTCTTTTTAAATGGGTGGTTTGGATTTCTTCGGATAAATACCCAGAAGTGGGATTGCTGGGTCATATGGAAAGTTTGTTTTGAACTTCTTGAGGAACCTCCCTACCGTGAAATGAGTCAGTCAGAGGTAGACAAAGACCATACCATTTTACTTACCTGTGGAGTCTAAAAATAAGCAAACTAGACATGTCAGGGAGATAAATCACTATGCGGGACACCTGACATCCATATAATACCGAATGTCAAGTGTTACTGAAAACCTTTTAAAAAATTAAAAAACCTAGGTTTTAGCTGAATCTCTGCCCACATCCATAGGAGTGAATGTCCTTAGGATAAACTTCTGGAAGTGGACACCCAGGAAGTCATGCCCATACAGGTATAGGGGTTTTTCAGTGGAGAAAGAGCAGGCCACTCAAGGAGTTAAGACTTAATTGTTGTAATAGGAGCACAGGCTTGAAGTTCTTTTGTTTTGTTTGAAGGCTTCTCTCCATTTCTAATCTTCACATCATGACAATGTATTACTTTGGAGTGAAATTTCTTGGGGAGGAGCGTGTCTCTTATTGTCACTTGGCTTTGAGGTCTACCTGGTGGCATTGGGTGACAGGTTAATTACCCCTCAGACACTTCGTTTTCTTGTCTGTAACAGGTACCAGTGCCCACAGTTCTGCCACCCACTGCAGCTTCTTGAATATCCATCCTGCGCTTCACATTAAAATATCAAGGGACTCATGTAATGTTCAGAAAGGAAATCAGCACGACAGCTCCTGGCTGGATGCCAGTTCCATAACAGTGTCCTGAGCCCTGAGGGTGCAGAAGAGTATTTAGTTCATGAGGGAGGGGGCAGGGAGGCAGCAAGGAGGTGGCAGCCAAGGCTTCTGGAGAAAAAGCTGAGCTGGAAGAGGAGGCAGTGTGAGCAGGCGCCCCAGGCTGGAGGGCGCATTAAATGTGGTTCGTTCTGGCTAGAAGGGCAGTCCAGTGCAGGCAGTGGCTGGCTTGGGAACGCAGTGCGTACTGATGCTGCTCCCCGATTTAGAGAATCCAGAGGGGATCAGGAGGGTTTAAGGAATGTTACACTCAGTTTCAAAAGCCCTTGGGACAGCCGAGTGCCTATGACAAGCCCACAGTTGGATACCTGCGTCTTAAGCCCCATCCCAAACTCGAAGATTTGGAAGTTTCATGCCTGCTCGTGAGCAGTGATTTTTGCGCCAGCTAGGGCAACTGTCAGTGGCAGACTGGAGGAGAGCTGGAATCAGTAAGGCAGTGAGTTGTTCATCCCAGGACACATTTCTGAGACTTGAAACAACATTCAGTTTTCTTTTGCTCGGTGCGTGCATGGGCAGGCTGCAAGAGGCACGTTTCTCTCCCGGCTTCGTTGTTGGAAGTCAGTATTTGTGGCATTTTAACTGCTTGGCCTGCAAAACCAAATTTGCCAAATAAAAAGTGATGAGTAAGGTGTACTCGTTCTTGGGGCTGCTTAAACAATCTGAGTTAAAAACGCAAGTGTGAGGTACAGGAAAAAACAGGGCCCACTCAGCCCTCCCCCTGCCACCCCAGTCCCTGTGGGGTGTGTCCCTGAGTCCTCGGTGTTTCCTCCCTGGCAGGGCATTAAAAGCGTTTGAGCAGGTGCCCAGACACCTGACGGAGGAGCTCCATCTGTTCTCCCTGGAAGACCTGGTCAAGGTCAAGAAAGGGCTGCTGGCACCCTCGCTCAAGGACGTTCTGAAAGCCGCCCTCGCCCACGTGGAGGACTGTGAGGTGAGGTTCATGGTAGGGCGGGGAGCAGGGGTCCCTGAGCTGCCTCTCATGCGTTCAGGGCCTGCACTGCACATCATTTAACCCTTATGAACCCTGACGGAAGTGCTGGCAATGCTATTTCCAGATGGGAAACACGATGTTCACGGCTGTTGAGTCACAAGCCAAGGTCATCCTGCTGGTAAGTAGCAGGGATGGCATGCACACCTGGGCCAAGCGATTTCTCAGGCGGGGCGCCCAGCCATGCTTGGGGCAGACTCCCACCTGCCCTGGTAGGCCAAACACAGTGGCGTTCACTCAGCGTCCAATGGCGTGGGAGCTCAGATCAACTAAGAATCTGTGTTTAAAATCACGGTCTTGGACTTCCGGGCAAGATGGAGGAGTAGGTGCCACACTCTGT
The DNA here is from genome assembly GCA_004024845.1 of Tonatia bakeri. NCBI lineage: Eukaryota > Metazoa > Chordata > Mammalia > Chiroptera > Phyllostomidae > Tonatia > Tonatia bakeri. The sequence continues at coordinate 71,434 of PVIA01007609.1, read as the reverse complement.
GCTTCCTCACACAACCAAAGGAAGGAAAACAACAAATTTAAAAACCAAAAACAACCAGAACTGCCAGAAAATCAAACTGTATGGAAGTCCTACAACCAAGGAGTTAAAGAAGAAACACTCACCCAGACCAGCCAGAGGGGCAGAGACAGGCAGCTGGGTGGAGGGGACCTAGTGAGGCAGCAGCTGGAGGACCGGGGGTCCCACATTCTTGTGCAGATAAACCAGGAGAAACAACTGGGGAGCAAGACAGACCTGCAACCCAAGGTCCCAGCGGGGAAATAAAGCCTCAAACCTCTGATTGAAAACACCTGTGGGGGTTGAGGTGGCAGCAGGAGAAATTCCCAGCCTCACAGAAGAGTCTGTGGGAGAGACCCACAGGGTCCTAGAACATGCAGAGACCCACTCCCAGATAAGGTCAAGTTAAAGGAGTTCATCATCACCAAGCCCTTATTATAAGAAATATTAAAGGAACTTGTCTAAGAAAAAGAAGATAAAAAATATGAACAGTAAAATGACAACAAACTCACAGTTATCAACAACCAAATCTAAAACAAAAACCAAAGCGAAAACAAACTAAGCAAACAACCAGAACAGGAACAGAATCACAGAAATGGAGATCACATTGAGGGTTATCAGTGGGAGAGGGAGAGAGGGGGAAAAGGTACAGAGAATAAGCAGCATAAATGGTAGGGAGAAAATAGACAGGGGCAGGTTAAGAATAGTAAAGGAAATGTAGAAGCGAAGGAACTTATATGTATGACCCATGGACATGAACTAAAGCGGGGGAATGCAGGTGGGAGGGGATGTGCAAGGCGGAGGGGAATAAAGGTGGGGAAATGGGACAACTGTAATAGCATAATCAACAAAGTATACTTTAAAAAAAAATCATGGTCTTGCTCGGGTGCCTCAGTCAACTGGATGTGAAACTTCTCCATGCCGAATGGGTGTGCACTGGTGCTTCTGATCCACCCATTGTGGAACATAACGTCCTGTTCCTCCCAGATGCTGGAAGCACGGACACTTAAAAATTGATGCCTTTAGAGTTCTGTAAAGATGGTGACTCCCAGTCTCCATCCAGAGAAGCGTTACCGATGATTGTCTGAACTCTTGCCCCCTCGCAGCTGTGTCAGGGAAAGGGCTTCATCTGCGAATTTTGCCGGAGTGCGGCTGTCATCTTCCCGTTTCAGACCTCGACGTGCAGGAGATGTTCAGGTATCGTAATGAATTAGTAACATAAGCTTTGGAGCTTGCTTAGTAACGAGGTGCGCAGTTAACAAAATGTATTAACAGGCACAAAATTAACATAAGCTTTGAGATAGCTAAGTTACACTAATTTAGATGATAATGATGCTGGTGTGTGCTTACAGGTTGAATTGGAGCTAATCGAGTTTTGGGGGCACAGGGAGGAGGAGTATTTGGTTGGGACAGGGGTCAAGGGCGATGTCTCCTGGTGTAGGGTTCGTAGAGGGGTGGACCCTGGTTTGCCTGAGCCCCGCTTCTTCTACAGCAGGACAAGCTACAGCACCCCATTACGTGATGGGACCCTGGTCACCCCCAGCACTGAAGGGTTATCTCTGGCTTCTCTGGCCTTATAATGGCGGAGCCCAGTAGTTGTCATGGAGACCATAAGGCCACAGAGCCTAAAACGTTTGCTGTCTGGCTGCTTCCAGGAGAGCCTGGCAGAGCCTCTTCTGCTGCCTGCATGCCCCAGGACACCCTGTGCTCTCTAACCTGCTTCTTGGCAGAGGTCTGGGCCTGGAAATCTACTTTGGTCCGTGATGTGGTCAGGCCCTCCTCTTAGACCAGCGTCTCCTCTGGCTCATGAGGCAGGGTTACAGTGGGGGCTCCCCGCAGGGACACTCAGAGGCAGGGCTTCGCATGCAGAGGGTCCACTGGGGCGTGTCCTTGGGCTCTGCACCCTTAACGGTGAGAAGGTAGCAGGGTCAGGTGGCGGGGGAAGCTGACCCGGCTATGGTTGAGTGAAGGCTCAGCCGGTTTCATGGGGAGCTCTGAGGCCAAGTGGCCTTCCACATCGTCTCAAACGGAAGACAAGGGGCCAGCGAGTCTTTAAGCCCCACGTTGACCAGTCAGTCCCTCACTCAGACTGGTGCTACCAAGGGGACATGACCTTAAGCATGGCAGTGCCCTCCCATTAGGGCCATTCCCAGAGAAGGGGCTCCACCTGCTTAGCAGCCGGGGGGGAGGGGGAATGCCCCCTGGGCAGAGCTGCAGTGTCCCCTCATCTCGTGACCTGTCAGAGACCTTCCAATCCCCTTTCCACCTGCCTGGTGTCTTTCTGCGAGAGTCCGGTCTCTGGACTCAGACCCCCTCTGTCCCCTTGGCTGATGGCCGTCCTCTTTGCTTGCAGAGTGCAGGGCTTGCTTCCACAAGCAGTGTTTCCAGGCCTCCCGGTGCCCCCGCTGCGTCCGGATTGCAGCCAGGAGACGACTTTCGGAAAGTCTGCCCTCCGCAGCGGCGACGTGATGCCCGGAGCCCCATGAGAACGACCACGACACACCTCCTCACACACTGATGTGCGCCCACAGCGGGTGCTGTGGCTGTTTTAGATGTGGAAGATTGTGTAATGAGGAGGAAGACGGCCAGTTTTCTCTTCATTGTGTCGTTAATATGTGCAAAGAATGCAGACTCTTAGTCACGAGGGAAGGGTTGGGACTGGTGGTTTTGTTTACAAATGCTCAGTGTTTTCGCTGCTACTGTTTTTTTAAGAGGTTTTGTAAAAATATTTATATTGTATTTGAATGGTTGTATTTAACGCATGTGGGAGCTTATTTTTTCATGAATTGTAACTGACAAGGTGAATTACTCAGTTCCTCTTCCTGTAAAGTTTGTTTGTGAGCTGGGTTGGAACTTCCATTGAACTGAAACACAACCCGAATCGAATCCCCTTGCTCAAGATGTATTTTCGGCCTCGGCGCCTTTTTGTATTGTGTCAGGCCTACGGTCTTTATCACCCCAGGGTTTGTGTAGAGAGGTCCCATTTCCTCTGCAGCTCCTCTGTTTCAAGATGAGTCCCAGCTGCTTAACCACCTGGCAGGCACAGTTTGAGGAAGTGACCCCCAAGGGCACTCCTGCCCCTGGCTCCAGTCAAAGCTGTTTCTGTCACCTGCATCCAACACACTAAGTCAAGGGGATGCATGGGTGAGCAGGACGCATCCCTGCCCTTTGGGAGGCTGTCTCATAGATGCAGTCAAAATTGAGTATGAGATATTCAGAGACTTAAACAAGATGTGGGGAACTATCGTCGATAATGATGTGATCAAGGTCGCCCCCAACCCCATCCAGTCCTGGGTGTGTGTTCCGTTCAATGGGAGGACGCTGAGCACTTGAAAGACATGAGTGTCCCCTATCGTCCTGGTATCTTCTCACCCTGTCCCTTGTTTTCCCAGCCCGCTGCCTCTGACAGCTCTGTGACCCTGTTGATGATGTAAGCCATGTCTCTGTTCAATGGAAATATTGTCACAGGGGATACAGTGGAAAGGACCTAAATTAAAACAATGTTTTATTCTTACCTGTACCTTATACACCATGTTAGGAATCAAGGGGCAGGGTGTACCTCGATATTCTTTCCAACAGCTCTGTGAAGTTCACGTCCATATCTCCATTCTACAGGTAAGGAAACTGAGGCTTCAGAAACAGCCACAACACACCCAGGTTCCCCCGAGTGGTGCATGGCAGAACTGGGCTCAGCCGCCTCCAAAGCCCGTGCTCCTACTCCCTACCTCTTCTGCATTACCCCTTTGAAATAATACCAGCAAAAGCAACTTGAACTTGTCAGTGCTGCTCCAACCTCAGCGGCGTTGGGATGAGTGCTCACTCCCCTCGCCGGGCGTTGATGTGAGTAAGTGTCTGTGGCGTCCGCATCACTGGAAGGTCTCTGTGTTTGTAAGGTGCTGAGAGTGTTGGGCAGGGGCACATCTCTGATGTAAGGAAGGATGCACAGCAGCCCCCAGGAAGGGATGCTCTTGATTTTAATTCGGAGCATGAACGAATGAAGCAATGGAAGTAGCCCCTCTGCAGATTTGGCTGAGAGGCGGCTCCTCCGCACGGGGGCAGCAGAGACTGCTTCCGGGCGAGGTGCGAGCTAGAACAGAGAAGTGGCTGCGGCCCACAGGCAGTGCCCTGTGGGGAAGTGATTCGTTGTGGCCCCTATTGCTCTTTAATGGGATTCGCTCCTTATGTGGTTTTTGCCTGCGATGCTTCGGCTGCCACAACGAGGATGAAGACTTGCACTTTCTCGTCACTCTGTCACCCACCAGGAGGCATGGAGTTCCCGTGCTGTGATCCCAGGGATTAATTTCCTGCCTTGGGACATTGCAGTGATGTGTTCTTTATCGTCACGACCCCCCGCAGCAGGTGGGACGTTAAATGGTGCCAGGGGGGAGGATGCAGGGAGCAGGGGCGTGAGGCATCCCACAGATGTTCCGGAGTGCTGGCTGGGGTGAGATCTGTGGGACTGACTCTCAGATCTGCTGCTTCCTATCCGGGTGACTCTGGGCAAGACACTTAAATGATCTGAGCCCCTGCTTGTGAAATGGGGGGAAATAAGTACACGCAGTTGACATGAAGATCACATATAAGAAAGAAGCACCCAGTGGACAGCCCTGTCCAAGCAGGCGCCCAGTAAGTGCTAATAATTACATCTAAACAAATTAAAACTGAGTTTGGCCATTGCTTTTCAATGCCTTTGTGTAAGTCACTCTCTGAGTCTCAGTTTAATATGAGAACTAGAACAATGCTTATGAATATGGGTGGTGTCCCCCAAAAGAAATGTTGCAGTTGTGACTTAAGGTACCTTCGAGGTGTGACCTGGTTTGGACATAGAGGTCTGAAGATGAACTAGGTTAAGATGAGGTTGTGCCAGACTAGGGTGGACCCCGGTCCAATGGCTGGTGTTCTCATGAGAAGACGGGAATGCGGGCAGAGATGGAGTCAGATGTCACAGGGAGACCCCTGTGAGGAGGACACGCAGATTGAGGCGATGCGTCTGCAGGCTGAGGGATGCTGAGGGCTGCCGCAGCCAGCAGCCAGCAGGAGCAGGGAGAGGCCTGGAGCAGGCTCTCCCTCGGAGCCCCCAGAAGGAGCCCTCCCCACCACCCCCTGGAGTTCAGAATTCTCGCCTCCCCAGCTGGGAGAGAATGAATTCCTGTCGTTTTCCTCCACTCCGTGTGTGGTAATTTCTTACAGAAGCCCCAAGAAACCAACGCACCTGCCATTTGGGGTTCTTAGCTTAAACGATGATTAAGTCGCTTGAGTGAAAGAGCTGGCCTGGTGCCCGGCACGTAAGAGGCACACTGAGTCCCAGACCTCTCACCTCCGGGCGGCCAGACATGGGAAACGGACTCCGAGAGATAAACGACAGAGAAGCTGGTACTGTGTCCACCAGGCGAGGCGTTCCCCGGAGCACAGAGGTTCGCGTGGACAGTAACACAATCATTAACAAATAATAACACAAGAATAAACTGTGTCTCATGTGCTTACCACTGCAAACCTACTTTACCTACCCCTGTAGGTTTGTGGGTGTCAGTACAGGGATCCCCCAAACACAGAGCCTTAGCAAGTGAACACCCCTGACTCTTCTACCTCCGCTCTTCAGCGTGGGAGAGAGCCACTTACCCTCGGGTGATAGGACACGGCCATGGATTGGGAAGGTGGGCTTTTGAATCTCATGGAGGTGGGGGTCGGACAGAGAGAGAGAGAGAGAATTTGTTTTGGCTGCTCCCGGTTCTGAGAGGTGTTTGCAGTGGAGTAAGGGGTAGAAGCAGATGCCAGAGGTTAAGGAGAAGAGAGAGCGAGCTGGTGACCACGTGCAACACGGTGAGAAAGCGATGGAGGCTGGAGGGAGGGAGGCTGGAGGCAGGCGTGGGAACAGCCCACCCCTGAAGGCGGCAGAGCCCTTGCAGGAGACCAAACACAGGCTTGAGTACTACACAGCTCCATGTTTAAAAATCAGATGTGCTCCATCCTCCTGCCACGAGGAACTATCCTTCTCAGGACCTCGGGAGGCGGGCGGGTGTGAATTTCAAACTCTCAGAGCCCCCTGGAACACGCAGCTCAGGGACACCTGGAGAAGGGCTGAGGCTGCCCCATCTCTGCCCACCGCCGGCTTCGTCCCGAAAGCTGCTGCCCTTGGCTGCCTGTGGTGTTGGTGGGGCAGCGCCGCTCACCTGCAGGACAGTGGACAGAGGGGAAGGTTTTGAGCAGCTCCTGTAAGCGTGCTGGGGCCACCAGGAAGGGAATCCTGTAACACTCAGAGCACTGTCTAAAAAAGGGGGTGAGGAGTTGGGATGGGCACACCCCCTTGGTCTCAGTCCCATCACCTGGGAGGAGGGACCAAGCCAGGGGAAGGCCGCAGCAGGGCCTGAGTTCTGGGACCTCAGGGTACCCAAGCAGGGGGTGGGGCAGAGCAGGAGCTATACTGGCAGGACCACAGCGGGATGAAGGTGAGGGGGAGGGATGCCTGGGGGTGCAGGCAGAGGCTTGCGGAGGAGAGTGGAGAACTTGCCTGGACTCTGAGATCACTCTGCTAGGTCCCCAGTCCCCTCCGCAGGAGAGCTGCCCTTCCACGTGTGAGGAAGCGGGGGAGCTCGTTTTCTCAGTTTGATGCTATTTTCCAATTGTGTGTGCCATCTGCCTCCTGTGACGTCACTCGTGGAAGCGTCACTTCAGATTTCAGGGCGAGAAAGGGAACTGCAAGGCAGCGGGGGAATTCTTTCTTTAAAGAAAGTGGCCCTTCAGGGCTTGTTTTCAGGAAGCAGCTTTCAAGCATGCTGACGAATGAGACAGTGCAATGCCCTCCCTCGTCCCCCATATGGAGGTGACCTCCGATGACTTGTGACTGACAGACTGCCTGTGGACGGTGTGGCTGGTGTTAACAAACCATGCGCAGCCTGGTGTTCGGGACAGAAGTCCCAGATTCCTCCTGGGCATGTCTACAGCGTTCTTGCAGCAAGACGAGGGAGTTGCCTGATCACCTGGGCTCACGAGGCCCCGCTTCCTGAAGCCTGGGCCAGTCCACCCACCTGCAGGCTCTCCTGCCGCTGCCCCAGGTCGGGGAAGGAAGCACCTGTTTCTGCTTCTGCCTGACACTTCTCCCTCCTCGGGACCATTCACTTGAAACAAATTTCAACCTTAAAAGCACATGAACACAGCCATTCGACAGGCTGTTTGTTGAGCCAGTGTGGTTGCCAGACGCAGAGGGACGTCTTCGGTCCTCTATCGATTCAGATCAGAGCCTTTTCTCCCGCCCTCTTCACCGGCAGCTCCAGAGAGCACATGCAGAGCACATGGCCTCACCTCTGACCGCGGGGGGCTCTGGGCCACCGCTCCTCCATCCACAGCCAATGGATAAGGGCGCCCTGGGAGCTGGCGGGAAAACTTTATTCCACCAAAGTGTGAGCACAACTAATGTTTTTGTAAGTGTTGCCAAACTGCCCTCCTGAAATGAGGAATCGGTTTATATGTGCTTGAGAACTTCCCTTCTCAGCTGTCTCCCAAACACCATTCTTTTTTTCTCATTTTTTCACGGTTGTACTGAGGTGTAATCGACACACCATAATAAACCACACACATTTACCACTATTTTTTTAAATCGCTGATCCATGTACGGAACATGAGGCCTCCCTGATTTAAATCCTTGCTGTAATTACCAGTGGGGATGGAACATCTTAGCCTGTGGTCATAGAACATTACTTTACGTGTTGTGTGTTTCATCGCCCATTTTCCACTTAATTGTTAGTCTTTGTCTTAAAGATTGATGGCAGCTCCTCATGCAGAACTCGTGTTTGGACAAGCCATTAAACCAGAGTTCAAGTGAGAGTGTTGGTGTCCTCCCCAAGTGCTTGGCCGACGTCAGAGCCAAGGGCGGCCCTGTCTGGCAGTGCAGCACCCTCCCCACGAGTGGGCAAGGGCCCAAGAGGAAAGAGGACACCATCTGGGGAGGCAGCTCTGGGTCACCATACTCGTCAGGGCTCCCCCCAGAGGAACCCCACCAGCAATACACACAGACACACACACACACTCATTTGTTTGTTGATTGGCTATCTGATCGTAGGCAATTAGCTTGCCTGATTGTGGGGCTGGTGAGGCAAATCTGAAACCTGGAGGGCAGGCTGTGAGGAAGAGCCGGTACTGCAGGCCACAGGTGCAATTCCTTCGTCCTTGAGAAAACCCCAGTTTTGTCCTTAAAGCCTTTCAAGGACTGGATTAGACTCACCTGGATGATCGAAAGTTGTTTGCAGGGCACCTAACAGGAGATTTTACTTAGGTGGCGTTTCACAGTTTGCAGATGTTGTCCTGTACCAGGTCTCGATGACAGCTCATCGCAACCACTGGTATGGTGAGGCGCTACTGATTTCACTCTAAGCAGGAAGCTCAGAGAATTCGTGTGACACGCGCATGTGGAGCGAGTGCATCACAGATGCAGCAAGCCACAAAACCCCGACTATACTCCCAAGGATTTAAAACTTGGACGTCCGTTTTTGGCATATATGGGTCCTGGAAAGAGGCGTCCTGGAGCGACACCTGTGGGAGAGTAAATCGCGTGTCATCAGAGAGTCCAGTGGCAGGTCTCCCGTCCAGCTCTGGAGCAGAACTAGAACACATTTCCCCCGTGACTTGCTCACTGAGCTCTCGGCAGAGAAAAGTGACATCTTTAAGCACATACGAAAAATAGACATCTGACCATTTTCATGCCTCGGGAATAGGGTTTGGGTGCTGATGCTGGATCTGTGGCCCGTTCGCCCGTCACTGAGACCTCGCATAGGAAAACGTTCACAACCTGTGAATGCTGTTCAAGTGCGGCCTTCTCCCAGCCCCCCGCAACGTGTGGGCACTGCTCTGATGAGGACATCAGGAAGGTGACCTCTAATGTGGGAAGAGCCACCTTTTGGTGGCTTCTCTGCCTGAGCTCCCTCTCTGACCTTTAGCCTTAGAGCAGAAAGCTGAGATAATCTGAGATAATCTGGAGGAGTCTTTTTTTTTTTTAAAGATTTTATTTATTTTTAGAAAGAGAGGAAGGGAGAGAGAAACATCAGTGTGAGAGAGAAACATCCATCGGTTGCCTCTTGCACATGCCCTGACCAGGTATTGCCCCATGACTCAGGCATGTGCCCTGACTGGGAATTGAACCGGTGACTTTTCACTTTGTGGAATGATGCCCAACCCACCGAGCCACACTGGTCAGGGCAGAGGGGTTTGTTTTTATGTGAACGTGGGTTTGTGGTAGCAGTAATGCACCCGAGGTGTGGGTAACTGAAGGGTAAATGCACAGTGGGGGGCAGGGGGTGAGTGGGGACTATGGCTGGAGCCCAGGCTTCCCTCGGCTGGGCCCAGTTCCTTTAACGAGGTCTCTGTGGCTCGGCCAGGCCTTCCTGTCCTAGGACACTCAGCACCACATTGCCACAAGCCGAACTCATCCGCTTGCGACTACTACTCTCTCAGTCTTCCCAGCTACACCAGCTCATGCTGACAGGTTAGTATGGCCCTCCAGCCATGCACCAACCTCAGAGCTGGGGGCCGGTGAGGGTTTCAACGATGCTTCTTTGTGCTCGTGGCTTTTTCTTCATCGGCAGCCCCAGAGGCTATGCTGCCTGGTAAAAAGAATGGCATGACTATTTATCACGATGCGTCTGTTACAGGGCAGAGGCTGAGGTTCTATATTTTTAAATGAGTGGCCAAAGGTCTCTCTGGGGAAGTGACATGAGTTCTGGGCCTTAAAGAACAAAGAGTGGACGGACATGCAAAGATTTGGGGCCACAGCATCCTTTGGCAGAAAGAAACACAAACGCAAAAGACCCGAGGTACCAGTGTTCAGGAGAGAGAAGGAGGCTGTGGCCAGGGGCACGCGGGGAAGGAGGGAGTGGGCAAGGGCTAGATCACTCGAGGCTGCCAGGCCATGGTGAGGGTCTGGGTTTGCTTCTGCTGGAGGGGAAGGCCAGTGGCGGGCTCTGTTTTACCTTTGAAAGTGGCCACTCTGGGAAAGGGAGCGTTGAGGGGGACAAATGGCCGCCGAGCGACCCGTTGGACGTTGGTCATGGCTCCAGGTCCAGGAGAGAGCTAATGGGGCCTGGCACTGCCGTGAGGGCAGTGGGGCGGAGAGAAGTTGGCAGTCTGTGGTCTGGGCATCTACGCTGGGCCTGGGGAGACCTCAGCGTCTCCTCATGCTCTGGTGTGACGTGAAGAGACGCGGGGAACAAAACTCCGCTGCTGGCCAGGGTTGCAACGAGACATGGAGTCTGCCTGTGGGGAGATGGGCTGAGAGGAGAACCTCCTTTCTGTCTCCTTTATTTCTAAGACTGGCAGCATTTTTTAGGAAAGAAAAAGGGGAAAAATCATGCCTCTGCACAGCAGGGGGCAGCATTGCCTTGCGTTCAACACACCCCCTGGCCTCTAGCACCGGAGGCGGGAATTTAGGTCCTGCCCAGCCTCTGCCTGTGCGAGGAGTACAGTAAGTACTTTCTAGAAGCAGGGACACACCGCATGCCTCTCTCAGTCCACTTCAGGTTTGGGTTTTGACCACCTACACTCTGCTCTTGGGGAAGGTGGGAGGGATACCGAGGGCCGCTGCTCCTGGCTGCGGGGATGAGTGCTTGGCACCCGGCAAGGCTGTTCTTATCCCCCAAGTGCAAGTGCAACCCCGACAGTACCAGTCATTGTACTGTGTTTCCCGTGTGGCTGGCACCCCTCTACAGCCTTACACTTACCACTCACTGAATCTTTACAGCAGCACCTCTGGGGGCAGGCGCTATTACTATGCCCAGTTTTCAGATGAGAAAACCGAGGCACAAGGTTTGAATAACTTGCCCAAGGTCACAGACCTAGTAAACATAAGAGCCAGTTCTGAAGTCCAAGTGGTCTGGATCCAGAGGCTCCTACCCATTGTACCACCCAGTCCTCCCCCCACCCCCCCCACCCCCCCACAGCAGGCCTGGAAACACAGTGCTGGGAGCCTCACCGTCACCACTGCGGACTTACCTCCCGGTAAGGTCCCTGTAGGGCTGCTCAGGGTACAGTGCGGTGCTTTGTAATGACTGGGAAGGCAGGAAAAACAACTCTTCCTTTTAAAAATGTGCCATGCTACTTTTACGAAGACAGTCCTTCTTCCTGTCTTCCTCACCTCTATTGTATCGATCTGCGGAGATCTTCGGTAAGATCATCTTTAACGTTTTCAGTCATAAAAACAACAACAACAAACAACCCGATTCTGCTTGCTCTACTTACTTAAGAGAATGCACTAATATGTTTTAAGAGTTTTAAAATGTCCGCAGTTGACATACGAAAGGGCAGGAGCCACACCTATCTCATCGCTTCTGTAATCTCAGATCTGAACTGCGGCTGGTGCACAGTAAGCGCCCGATAACTGCTCACTTGTTGGATGATCGTTATTAACCGAGCGAGAGCCCACCCTCTCTGCACTCCGATTCACCAGGCTTTTACAAATGCACCAAAATGGCATGTCACATCTCTCTTTTCAATGCAGGTTTAGTCTTTGCCAGTTAAACAAATAGTGCTAAAAATATTTTAAGATTGCAATAAATAAATCACTAACTTGTCAGTCTTCAAAGTCTGTGAAGACAGGGCTGCTTTATCTTGGCATCTGCATTGCCCAAGTTTCCTGCTACAGGAAGCTGCCCCCCACAACTGTGCACCATTGTCGTCCCCTGCCCTGCCAGCGGTGGCCTAGCCACAGCTTCTGACGTTCCAGGCTCACTCCCTGTCCTCCACTGCTTTGATCCGGAATAAGCACTGGACCCGGAAGAAGGCTATCTGTTGATCAGCCAGCGACCTCTGGGGCATTAATATAAACTGGGTTGATCAAATGCTCTTTCTTAAAAATCTGAACTTAGAGTGCAGAGAGTGCAGTTGGTGCTGGTGAAAACGTCCTCAAGGTGACGTTTATCAAGCATCAAACGTTATCAAGCATCAAACACAGAAAGTGGAGAAAGCCCGGTGGTAGTGGGACGAAAGAGACCCACAGAGTCTCACTAAGTCATATTCACACCAGAACCCTAACCACTGGGACTGCCAGGAGTGCAGGAAACCTACCTAGTCTGCTGTGACTCTGGCTGTGGGGTGGGCAGAAGAACAAACTCCCCAGAGATGCCTCTACTGTAACCCCTGGAAGCTGTGTCCCACGGCAACGAGAGGATTAAGGTTTCAGGTGGAATTGAGTTGCCAATCAGCTGATCATGAGATGGGGAGATTATCCTGAATCAGCTGGGTGGGCCTGATGTCATCACCAGGGGCCTTATAAGAGGGAGATCAAAGAGGAAGGGTCAGGGAGATGGTGGCGTGAGGAAGCCCAGCAATGCTGGCTTTGAAGGTGGAGGGATGAGGCCACGAGCCCAGGAATGCAAGTGGCCTGTAGAAGCTGCAAAAGGCAGCTTCTCCCTCCTTAAAACCTCCAGAAGGAACCTTGACTTCAACCCAGTGAGATACGAGTCAGACTTCAGCCTCCAGAACCGTAAGGTGATGTTTGTGTTGTTTTAAGCCACTGCTTCGTGGAAATTGGTTACAGGAGCTATCAGAAATGAGGACACTTTTCATCTGGACCCTTGGGTGGTCTGTACATCACCTTCAGGGCGACGGAGCTTCGGGAAGGACAGCCCTCTGCTCTCCCACAACCCCGCTGAGGCAGGAAGACATCTTTTGAGACTGTGGCTCCTCTCCTGCCGTGTCTCAGTTTCTTTCAGCTTCATGGCTTGGGGCTGAGTCAAAATCCTCGGTTTGCCTTGGGTGCCGTCACCGTGCGGGAGTGGAGTGTTCTCTGCTGTAGCTGGCAATCGGATTTTTCTGTTGCTCTGGCCGGATCCTAGACTGATGAGAGCTGCAGGCCTTCCAGAGAGCACTGCCCTCCTGCAGTGAGTCAGAGGCTGATTGCCAGGAAAGGGCTGAGAGAGCTGCAACCATGAGGTTCCGCAGGATCTGGCGGCCACGGCAGATGCTTTGTGGTCTCGGCCCCTTGCGACACCCCACCCTCCTGTCTGATGCAACCTACCGACGCGGTGTAAAAGGCGTTACAGCAGTATGAGCGCCCGTTGTGTTTGTTTTTGGGGTGGGTTTTTTGGGGTTTTTTTTTTACTGTTGTCCAAGTACAGCTGTCTCCATCTCCTGTTTGACCTGCTTCCTCGAACTTGAGTGCCGGTACGGGGGCTGGGACACTTGACAGCCGCATACAATCCTCAGTGTGCAGACACCGAAACAGGACCACTCCAGGGATGAGTTCAGGCGAGAAAGGGAGAGGAGGCCCGAGCGGGGTGCAACCTCGTCCTGACGCAGTCCTGCCTACTAAGGCGGCAGCAGTGCCGGCACGCTGGCCGGTGAGAAGAGGAACAGAGAGAACTTTCCGGGCCTGGTTCTGGAACGAGCTGTAGCAGTGTGGGGTCCTTTCAGCTGCAGCCTAATTGTTTTCTTTCCTTTGAAAAATAGTGAAGCATTTAATCCATTTATTTCAGATTTATGCCATATTTACTCCCCACAAAATTTGTAAGTATTACCTAACTAAACCATTAGAAAACGGGGAGTTTTAAATAAAGCTATTTCAAATAGCAACAACGAAGCACCCCTTTCTTCTGTCAAATGGTTACATATTTTAACAGGCTGTGGTGGTAAGGGTGCTGGAGTCTGCTGGGGGTGTCCAGGAGTTGGGGTGCATACTTTCCAGCAAGCAAATTGGCTTTCTGTATCAAGAGCCTTAAACATGTCTATATGTATAACCCTAAAATTGTTTAGAACCTGTCCTTTAAAAAAAAAACCATGCTTTCTGCTTCCCCACCTGTAGAGCACAAACTAGTCCATAGAGTGACGTGAGAAATAACTAATGGATAACTGGCATAGGATGTGGTGTGCCTGACAATTCTTAGGCATAATTGTTGATGAAAAATAAAAAGAATCTTTTCAGGTGAAAATTACTACCACAGTGGGGCCCAGAAATTTGGGGCACTGAGAAGTCCACATGCTTGAGGAAAGCTCAAGACCATTTTAGGGAGAGCTTTGACCCACCCACTTCCCACTCAGTTCTCTCTCTCTCTGTCTCTCTCTCTTACTCTCTCTCTCTGTCTCTCACTCTCTCTGTCTCTCTCCCTCTCTCCTTCTTAAACAGTATGCACATTTATTATCTCACACTTCTGTATTTCAGAAGGCCAAGCAGCTTGGCTGGTTCCTCTGGTTAGAGTCTTGCAGGTTCCTGTGACGGCACTGGGCCCACCTGGGTAGCCCGGGGTAAGCTCCCAATCTTACTGCCAGCTGCCTGGCAACTTTAAGTGACTCCATTAGCAAAGTCTGTCTTGCAGTCTGACGTTGTACTCTCTTGGGACCCCAAGAAGAGGGCATAGACAACCTGGAGTGGGGTGGAGGGGTGCAGGTGGGGTGATCATTATCCACTCTACCAGCGTAGGTAACAAAAGGCCCATGAATCTTTCCTTATGAAAAATTCAGCCAATTAAGACACAGGTGAAGAATTTATTCTTTTCAGTTCTGAAAACGGTTCTCTTAAAATGTCTCCGAGCTAGGTAAAGTGGAGATAACTATTTCATTCAGATGTATCATCATAAAAAAAAGGTTAGGGGACTCTTTAACCTAAGAACACTGAGCGTTAATTCTATGCATTACTTCTGGGCAAACACTGCTCTCCTTAGGGAATATTCTAGTGGCACTCGGTGCCTGGAATTGTGTGTTTAGTGTGGGCTTCTAGACCCTTCTCACTGGCCCTGTTGGAGGACTAGGACTTGGGTCTCTTTGAAGCTCTGAGAACAGAGAAAAATGTCGCTGAAGACAGAGCCTGTCTGGCCACAGAGCAAAGGGAATTCAGACTGGCCTTCGCCGGTAATCACTGGGCTGTGGTTGGTGTGGGCAAAGCAAGGTCTTCGGTGGAAGAAACTGTGGTGATCAGACGGAATACAATAGCAACCTTTGTTTTCAGAGAACAGAGAGGAGAGAGCTGTGAGCAGTGGTTATGGGATGCAGACCCAGCTCTGGGGACCTGAGGAAGAAGGGGCGGTCAGGATGGGGAGGGGAGGCTGTTGGGGGACTGAGAGGTGGTCTGAAGGAACAGATCCACAGGCCTGGCGCGGGGGCCCCTCCGGCACCTGGGACCTGCCTCGAATGGGGTCTCCATCACTGCATCACTGCCCGCCCAGCCTCCAAACACCTGGAGGCCTCCTTCCCCTCCCCCTCCGAGCCAGGTGCAGGGTAAACCTGGACTCTCACTGCTCTGTGCCTGCCGGAGGAAAGGCCAGCAGGGGCACCCCCAGCAGAGCCACAAGGCTGGCTTCGGTCCACCCACCTTGTGCAGACTCCTTCCCACACAACTCTTCAGGATGCCCGTGAACCCACCCGGAACTCGGGGGACTCTGCTGGGCAGGGGTCCTGCTGAACTGAACAAGATCCAGACCTTTCGCTGGGCCGAGGCTTCCTGGCGTCCCCATTACCTTTATAAGGTGCCATTGTTTCCCTGACTTTTAAAAATATATTTACCCATTCCCCATTATCCACTTTGTCCCTGGACAATTACAAATAGCTTTAACACTATTTGTTTCATCGAAGGGGGGACAGGAGCTAAATCTGGAAGTCAAGGTAACAAACACCCTCTATTATCGGAATGGCGAGAATGCAGCGGGAACGTAGATTACGGGGACATTTAAAGGTTCTTTGAGCTTTGCCAGGAGAAATACTATAGATCTTTTTGGGTCTCTTTCTTCGCGTATTGTCAGATGATAGGGGAAAATGAAATTGGAAAGTTCCCGTTGGTGCAATTTTTTAATGATGCATGAAATGACAAAAAATCTGCCTTGTCTGGATGCTGCTTCAGAGACCGTTGTCTGGGCCAGGAGACTCTTCCCTCAAGGTCAGCGGAAATCTGGTGTCTGGGCGCTATTTCCCAATCCGATAATGGCTTTCTGTAACTGCGTCTGCATCCGCCCCAGGCCTTACGCAGGCTATCAATCGGCTCGTGGAGCCAAATTTTGCATTACGACAAATTACTTACTTGCATATTGCTATGAAATTCTAACTTTTTAGGCCTCGTTCCTTCCATTAAAACCATATGACAGAAGCAGAAGTGACTCAGGGATCACAGAGTACAATTTGTGCACATCTCTCATTAGTACAAGAAATTTACGCAGCCCATAAGCTCAGTGACACTGAGCCAGCAAAGAATAAAAGAAGGAAACTGAGCCATTATTTGTACCATTTCAAAGAAGCCCATGC
This sequence comes from Tonatia bakeri, assembly GCA_004024845.1. Taxonomy (NCBI): domain Eukaryota; kingdom Metazoa; phylum Chordata; class Mammalia; order Chiroptera; family Phyllostomidae; genus Tonatia; species Tonatia bakeri. The sequence goes on along the minus strand of PVIA01007609.1, from coordinate 55,210 downwards.
TTCTCACCGAAGTTTGAAGAATGATGGCAAATGGCTTGGCTGAGTTTTTGAGGAAAATGCCAGCTGACCCCATAGAGTTTCCACTCACGGGAAGCATAAACAGAAGAGTGTTCTGGGGAGGCCTCCGGCTTCTGCAGAATCTCCCCACATCAGCTTTCTGTGTTTGAAACCCGGGGGAGATTTCACTGGCTTAGACTTTCCCGGTGACCCAGCAACCACGGCGTGTCACTGAGGAAATGTCACCCAGAGGGTCAGACAGCGACTTCAAGTCTGACGTGACACTTTGAAAAGAATGACCCTATTTGTCTCATACTCCAGGGTTTGGGAAACATCCTTTCTGGTTTTTAAGAGAAGCTGGGTGGGAAGTCTCTCCAAAGAGACAGGTGGTCCCAGGGCCCTTGACTCCGGCCTTGTCTGTGGGCTGTGAGGGGCCTGAGGGTGAAGGCTGCTTTTCTGAGCAAGTGGTACCTGGTGAAAGGTGCAGGCACTGGGGGTCAGTGTGGAGTGACTTGCCCCTTCCTCTCCACAGCCCTTGAGAACCTGAGTGAAGCCTCTGGCAGGCCCAGCAGCCCTTCCTGCCCATTTGAGCCATGAGAAGAGCATCCAGCCCAGTGTGACAATCCCACTCCAAGTCAAACCAGTAAGAACAGTACTGGGTCAGGCCTGGCACCCACAGCGGGGTGGGGGGTGGGGGCTGTGATCAGCTGCATCTGTCCCCCTCCCCCCCACCCCGCTCTCCCATGGAATATCTCTAAATCCTGACTCAGTGTACGAAGGTGGTCTAGTTTCAATTTTTGGCAGGTATCTGTCCAATTTTTCCAACATCACTCATTGAATAGATGATCTTTACTCATTGTGTGTTCTTGTCTCCTCTGTCACATCTTAGCTGCCCATAAAGGCATGGGCTTATTTCTGGGCATTTCATTCTATTCCATTGAGCTATACGTCTGTTTTTTTTTTTTTATGCCAGTACCACACCGTTTTGATTACTATGGCTTTGTAGCGTAGTCACATCAGGTAGCACGATTCCTCCAACTTGGTTCTTGTTAAGATTGCTGAAGGCGGCTATTCAGGGTCTTTTGTGGTTCCACATAAATTTTTGGAATACTTGTTCTAGTTCTGTGAAATATGCGATTGGTATGTTGGCAGGAATTGCATTGAATCTGTAGATTGCTTTCAGTAGTATGGACATTCTAATGATGTTCATTTTTGCTGCCTATGAACGTGGGCAGCAAAAATTACCTTCCATATACTTCCATTTATTTGTATGACCTTCAATTGCTTTTTTCAGTGTCTTATAATTTTTGGAGAACAAGTCTCTTACATCTTTGGTTAAATTCTTTCCAAGGTATTTTTTAATGCAATTGTAAATGGGATTGTTTCAATAGTTTCCCTTTTGATAGTTCATAATAGGTGAATTTATTGTGGTTTTGGCTGTGTAGAAATTTCAAAAGTTTTACATAGTGAATCTATTCATGTTTTCTTTTGGGTTTCCACTTTCTGCTTAAAAAGATCTTTCTCATTCTAAATTTTTATTAAGACCCTACTTTTTAACATTTTCAGTTTAGACCTTTAAACATCTGAAAATTAATTGTTGTGTGGTACGAGGCAGATAATCCCATTTTAAAAGGTAATACCTTACATATATGTGTACTTAAACACATATACATTGCAAAATGATTCTCTCTTCATTGTGTGGTAGCATTAGAAGGGAAATTTTTTTCTTCTTAGGTTTAGTTCTATTTTAAAATATTTCTATAAGAAGTATGTCTTATCATAAAAACACATTACAAGCTATTTAAAAAAGTTTAGAGAGGGGTAAGGAAGGGAGAAAGACGGGGAGAGAAACATCCATTGGTTGCTTCTGGTACGTGCCCTGACTGGGCACCAACCCTACCACCCAGGCGTGCCCAGAGATCAAACTGGCGACCCTTCCCTTTGCAGGGCACCCCCAACCACCCGAGCCACTGCAGCCAGGGTGCATGCATTATTTTTAAAAAGACCTATACAAGGTTGCTTAGAGTCGAGGTTCATGCTACCCAGGGGGAGACAATCAAATTGGGCCTTAAGTATATTTCACAGTTGTCTAAACATCTAAGCGTATATGTTCCTCTGCAGGGTCTAAGATGCTCTTGACATTTATCCTTTCCAGTTCATGCCCTATCTCAGTGTGACACCACTCTGTTACTCAAACCAAAAAACCAACTCATTAAAAATTAAAAACGAATGTACTTCTTCCTGGAAGGAATATTTCAGGGACAAGCACGAGTATTAATAGGCTATATGTCACAAGGATTTAATTTTATTTTTTCCCTTGCTTTATAATTATGGGTATATTATATTTTTAATGAATTTACTTATCATGCTATAAATATCCTCTTCTAGACTACCTGTGTGATGTGGTAGTTACTTCTCATAGATTATATTTATTTATTTAAATTTTTGCTGGAGAATACAGTGTATACTTCTCAGGCAAGGTTTTCTTATTTCTGCTTAAAATCAAACTGAGCTTCTAGGAGAATACGAGCATCCCAATTTATTTAAATCAACAGTCAGCAAAATCATTTTTGCCTGGCTTATCTTTGATTTAAATAATGTTGCTAAATGATACACACAAACCCGACAGACTGTGTAGTTTCTGACATTCTCTGATGATAAGATAGATGTATAAACTTAAATCACTCACCTCCCTGTTTAGTTAGCAGTGGCATTTTAGATTTAAGCTGACTGAACCGAAGTGTCATGGCAGATGTGAAACAATCTGTGCCATTCTAAAACTGTCCATCAAGATGCTGTCTTACCTTCCCCTCCCCAAACACTAACTCTGTAAGCCTCAGGTGCCACCGCACGCATGTGTGGCTCTGCAAGGCAGCGGCGGAAGTCTGGTTGTATTTTCCCACCAGGCCGGCGCCGAAGCCTGTCGAATGCTGGCCCTCGTCTGTGGAGTCAGGTGTTATGAGATGAAGGAAAATGTGAGTGCGACACTGTGCCAGTTTTCTAAGAGCCTAAGTAATAAATCCACATAGGTGAACACAGGACTGGAGTCGATCTTTTATTCCCCAAAGTAATCTACAGTCGGGATGGTTGACCCTGGATGGATTTCCACCGAAACGCATACACGTTGGGAACTTGGACCTGTGACCTTGAAACCATATGAAGAAAAACCCCACTGAGGACTTTGAAATGTTACCTTCTTGCTTAGAACGGACGCATGAAAAAGCCAGTTACAAGATACAGCCTTTCTGCAGAAGATGCTAGCATTTTCCTTTTTACAGGAAACATGCTCTGAAAGAAATTTTCTAGATCACCACTGAAATCCAAAAACCTGTACCGATTCTTCTGCAGCAAGTCCCTCAGTCACCAGCCTCCCTGAGGAGCAAGGGCCCCAGAGAAGAGCCACAGGAGGAGGCACCAGTGACTTCCACGCCGAGCCTGCGTGGTATACAGCGTGCACTGGAAGAAGCGAACCCCATCCACGTCGGCTCAAATGGCTCGGTGGAATTCGAAAAGTACGGTGTGATCATCAAGTCCGACTTCCCAGCCGCGCTGTCACCAGGGCCGCTGTCTAGAACAAACTCTTCTCATTCACTGCTCGGTAGCAGGACGAGGAACAGACGTGAAACAGCACGGGCACACGTGCTGCTCCGAAGACGTTGCAGGACTGGATGACGCGGTACCCGTCCCCGAACCGGGGGCCTTCGCACCACTCGCACTTGGACGCGCTGCAATGGAAGAAGGTGTTGCATTAACCTGCAGTCAGTGTCCGCTCCGGAAGAGACCTGCGGTTGGTGCTGTGCAAGACTCAAAGTAGTGGGACATATGGCCTTCGTCACCATTGATCTTGCCGTCTAATCGAGGGGCTAAGACATACATACAAGTGAGCAAGTGAATGGTAAATAAATAAAGGGGCCCTGACTGGAGTGGCTCAGGGGGTTGGGCGTTGTCCGCAAGCTGAAAGGTTGCCGGTTGAGTTCCTGGTCAGGCAACATTTGAAGCAATGCGTGTGTGTGTTGGTGTGTGGTGTGGTGGGCTCTGAGTGTGTGAGTTCACAGTAAAACTGTCCTCTGAGTCTGCAGTGAGGGAAGGACATTTTAAATCCTTAACAGCACATTTTGGTTAAAAGGGCTTCGTGATTTGCTTACCTCTTTAGTAACACCTGAATTTTCGCTGGGATCACATCATAATATTTGTGTAGATTATTTTTTAGAAAGAACAGCGAAGCAACATCAGTAAGACGCTGTGGACTATTCAAAGAATTCTCTCTCCAAAGATAAGGATGAGTGAAGTTATTATCAAATTGGATTTTTTTCAGGTTCAGCTTCAAAATCCCAGGTGGAAAAGATGTCAAGTCATTCCCATCAACAACCAACAGTTTGAGTGACCTGCAGATAGAGGGAGCCGCACTTTAACAGGCACTCATGCAATTTATAACACTGAAGGGATGTTCTGCCTCAATGTTCCTTAAAACCAGTATTATAAAACTCAGTAACAATAAAAGATAAGTGTTTAAGTACTTCCTTAGAATCAAGAGAATTAACTTAAAAAGCAACTGAACCAGTATATCATTGTGCAAAAAAGTTCATATGTGTGAATCATAGAATCAAGCATGTATTTGGGGTCTTGCGACATGTCATTTCCACATAAAAAGAAACAATCACAAACACAGCAGGATGAGTGAATGTTGCACCACATAAAACAGACCATGTATGGTATAATGATACAAAGAAAGAGTTTATTTTCATAGACAAATTGAACATCATTACCTATTGTTTTCATTTAAGCCAAATCAAAACAGTGGAATTAACACTATCAAAATGTGCCATGTTGTATTTTGACTTTGTGTCCCCCCAGTCCCCTTGGTTTTTGCTGTGTCAGTTGCTTCTTCCTTTATTTAGAGAGAACCAGCATTACTGATTTTCTCATCTTTTTAAGCCCTTGTGTTGATGTGTTTTCTGCAGTCACTTACCTCCTTTCTAACTAGTGCTGAAAAACAGTCAGAAAAGAATCTATTCGTGAGAGATAAAAATCAAATCGAAAGCTGATCCACCTTGTCAAATGGATCAGGAATGAAGACACTGGTAGAACCAACTGGCTGTAGATTTTGATTCAATCAAAATACTTTAGTCAACAAGCAGCTCTGGGGGCTAGAGATTCTCATTTGCATCCAGGGTCCTGCCTCTTGTCCACACAATTTCAGGGCTTTAGCACAGCAATGCTAAGAAGACAGTCCCTCATCTGGCTTCATCCCGCAGTCACAGCCCGACTACCGCACTTCCCATAGTCTGGGGAGGGGGAGCCAGAGCCCAGGCTTTGCCTTGGTCCTGAAGGACAGAGCTGGCAGGGTCACCTTTTCCCTCTACAGCAAACACAACCAAGGGCAGCGGGAGGCAGAGAGCCCTATGACGCTCAGAGATGCTCAGAGTAAGTGTGGGGCCTGCCAGAGACATGCCGCCGAGTGTCCCAAGGGCACCAGTGGATGACGCCGCCCTACCTGGGTTGGCGCACCTGAGAGGCCCCACCGATAGGGGCCCGCCCTTCCTCTCAATAAGTTCTGGGGGCACTCGGTGGGTTATATGGTTTGTAAAGCTAAACAGTCTTTAAAGAGCTCCATGTTGAGATAACCTTTGAATCTGAACATCCTGGGTAGCCCAAAACCTCCTCCTGCTCTGCCCCTGACTCTCTCGGTGCCCTGAACGGTGCTCTGGGGCTTCTAACTAGACCTGCGCAGAAGGCAGGGCGGCCAGGAGAGAAAAGCAAACAAAACACACGACACAGGATTCCCGAGGCCAGCACTTGCTTATTTCTCTGTTGGGGCAAGGGAAACATTAAGATTCAAATACAGCACGCACACACACACAGACTTTCTTGAACCGAAATACATGATTTGTACAACTAAAAAATTAAGTGCATGAGCTGAAGAAGAACATGGTATTCGTAGAGATCTGAGTTAATGACAAAGTAGAAGACATAACTGAAACAGCAAAAACACTTGAAAAGTTTACAAGTTCTGGAGAGCGGAGAAGGGCCGGAGGTGGAATCAATCACCAGTGGCTGGCAGCTTCATCAATCCCGCCCACATAATGGAGCCCCGCTAGAAACCCTCCAGCAGGGGGCTCGCAGGGCCTCCGGGGGCGGGGGGGGGGGCGGGGCCTGGGGGGGGGCAGACCACTGCACTGACGCAGTGTCCGGCTCCCCCCTCCACGAGGACAGGAGCTGCCTCCTTCAGGCTCCCACCCTCTGTATCTCTTCATCTGGCTATTTCTGTGTATTTGTTTAATGTATGTGCTTTATAATAAATTGGGAATCTAGAGAGTAAATGGGTTTCCGGAGTTCTGGGTGCTGCTCTAGCAAATTAATTATACCTGAGGAGGAGGTCGCCGGGACCTCTGATTTACAGCCAGACAGAGGGCCAAGCAACAACTTAGCTTGCTATTGGCATCTGAAGTTGGGGGCAGTCTTGTGGGACTGAGCCCTTAACCAGTGGGATAGAAAGCCACCTCCCGGCAGATAGTGTCTGAATTGAGCTGAATTGCAGGACACCCAGCAATCGCCCAAGAATCGCCTGGTGTGCCCACCTTACCAGAGCGGAATTGAGTGCACAGCACTCTAAACGACTTTTTAAAAAAACAAGACGTACTCCTAAAAATAATCTGATAAAATTCCTGAAGATCAAAGTAATAAGAGAATCATAGACTTTCCAGATAAATAAGAAGAACCACGTAAAGAGCAAGAGGAGTGGAACTGGCCTCAGGCTCCTTGCCTGCCCCTGGGAAGCTGAGGGAGGGCGGGCGGAGGGAGGTGGCTGGAGCAGAGCCTCCCCAGGAGGTGGCCTGTCCCGGGACACAGGACACGCTGTGCTGCTTACAAAGCTGTGAGAGCTAAGTGCTAAATATAGTCTTTCGATAAAGAGACAGGATGACAAGAACAATGCTCATGGCAATCCCAAACAAAGGTTCCTAAACTGTCTCAGCAAAACAGGTGATTAGGCCAGAGGTGAATGCTGTGCGTAGGAAAGCAGGACTGGAAAGCATTCTAAGGTCCCCACTACTGGTGGAACGCCCAGAGCCGGGACACCCCGGGTAGGAGGGGACGGTAGCTTTTGTCTTGCTTTTTATAAAATAGTAAAGAAATATGTATTTATGAGTTTGGGGAAAGGAAAGATAGCTATTAACAAACTGGGAAAGTACTGTTGAGTTCCAAAATTAACAAGGAAGAAAAAAAAATAAGGTAAAAAAAATTTAAATATACATATATATATGAAAAGGAGAAAGTAAATAAACAGTAAATACAAAGTAAACTGGAAGGCAAACAATGTATCAGTCACAACAAATGTGAACACCTTCAATTCCTCCATTAAATACAAAGATTGCCACGTGGGAAATTAAGTTAATATAAATACTACGAAAGTGGAGAAAAATTATCTAGTTTTATTGAAGATAACGTTATGCTTCTTGAAAACCAAAGACAATTTAGTAAAACTCAACTAAAACTAGTAGATTTTAAATTAATGTAAAGAAATACATAGCTTTTCTCTATTCTGTACTGGCAACAGTCAGCTAGAAATAAAACTTAAGAGAAAATATTACATTCCCAGGAACAACACAATTATAAAATATTTAGAAAGGTTAGTAAGAAATATATAGTGAGTCACAAATTCTTATAATGAACATAAGATATGAAAAAATATACTATATTTTAGGATGAAAAGACTTATCAGAAATATAAATTCTTCAAAATTTATATATAAACTCAAGACAATTCCAATTAAAATTCTAACATTGTGTTTATGTGTTTTGGGTGAGGAGGGACTTAGAATTATATCAAATATCCTAAAGATCATGATCTAAAGATAATAGTTAAGAGACTTTTATTGAAATCTAATCTTCCCAATAATTATTAAAAATTATTCTAAAGTCATAATCAAAATAGTACAGTATTCACCTAGAAGGATATCAGTAAACTTCAGAGACTTTTTAAAAATTAATGTGAGAAAGAAATGGAGGTTGGCATTAAAATTATGTTCTGTATTACTGGCATTTTTGTATGTATTACCTCACACACAATAAAACAACTACAGGTGCACACATGAAAAAGTGGACGACATAACCCATCATTCTATTAAGTGGTCATCAGTATTGTCCTTTAAGTAATTATTCATAATGTTACATCCTAAAACTAATGTATGCTAATCATTTAAATTACATTTTGGTAAATGTTATGCTTTACATATATTTTGTGGTTATTAATTAAATGAATGACCTCGATTTTTCCCATCAAATCATCACCAAATAAGCCCTTCAGGAGCAAATGATTTTGTGTGTACTTACTACTTTCAAAATACCTGAGTTGCTGGATTTCATTTGGAATAACTGCAATATTATTGTAGGAAACATTAAGTTCCTCAAGATAGGGCAAGTAAAACAACCTTAAACAGAAAGAGAAAATGAATTGTAAAAATGGTTATCTATGTGTCATAACTAGGCATAAATAAGGCTGTTTAAAGGTCTGTCGATCTTCTTTATCCTCTCAGGGAACCAGCTCTTGGTTTTATTGATATTTTGTCATTTTTTTTTTTCAGATACTTATTTCTTCTATTTCGGCTCTGATCTTTATTATTTCCTTTCTCCTACTCACTTTGGGCTTGTTTTTCTTTTTCAAGTTCCTGTAAGTATAACGTCAGATTGTTTATTTGAGATTTCTCTTGTTTCTTGAGGTAGGCCTAGAATGCTATGAATCTCCCTCTTCAGACTGCTTTTGCTGTATCCCATACAGGGTTTGGGTTTCTGTGTTCTCACTTTTATTTGTTTCAAGGTATCTTTGATTTCTTTTTTGATCTCTTTGTTAGCCCACTCACTGTTTGGTGTCATGTTATTTAGCCTCCATGACTTAGTGTGTTTTTCAGTTTTTTCTTATAATTGATTTCTAGTTTTATGCCATTATGGTCACAGCAGATGCTTGATGATTTCAATCTTCTTAAATTTATTGAAATTTACTTTATATTTTAAAATGTGGTCCACCCTAAAAAATATTTCATGTGCAATATTTTGCTGCTTTGGGGTCAAAGGCTCTGAAGACATCAACTAAATCCATCTGACCTAGTGTGTCATTTAAGGCCACTGTTGTCCTCATTGAGTTCCTGACTGGAAGACCTCACCCCTTCCCGGCTCTGGTGCTCTGAGGTGGGGAGCTTGGCTTGGGGTTGAGATCCCACACTTTTCAGAGGGAGCCTGCCACAGCCAAGATTTCCCTCGGGAATCTCAGCTGCAGCCCATGGGAGTGTTTACAAGGACTTAGACATTATAAAAACTAATTTCTTAGTTCATAGATTAGGGAATTGAGGTCAACAATGATTAATTGCCATCCATGTAGCTGGTAGTATTATTTCTAACACGACAATGAAAAACAGGTCAGGTACTTGAAAAAGAATGGGAATTATTAAATAGCTAAAAAGTTGCTATGTGCTTTCAAAAGGGGAGTTGATCCTGTTCTAAATCATAAGCTTTTTGTTTCTATGTTTATAATTTCAAACTATTAACCTTACCCAGGTGGAAGATTCAAAATCAAATTAAAGGCAATGTTGAAAACTCTAAGGTACCGAAGTTGCTGGATTTCCGAAGGGATTGCTTTGATAGGGTTATTCCTCAGGATCAGTATTTGTAAGTATTTCAGACAAAATATCTGAGGAACAGAAAAGAGAAAAACGTGAGTAGAGTTATGCAAATTTCTATTTGTTACATTTTATAAACCCTTTGACCTGATGTAGCAGAATCACTGTAGCACCATGAATCGCCTGTATCACACATCTCAAATACCTTTGGAAAGCCGTCAAAATGACCGACCAGCGTGATATGCCTGATATGTAAAATAGTGCAATTACTGCATTCATATACCCTTGACTCAAGTTTGGTCCTTTTCTGAATGGAAAACTCATCCTGTTCAACCAACCCGTGGTTTCATAAAACACAGTTGTGCAAAGAGGGAGGGAGGGAGGAGACATCTGCAGAACAAGGTGAATAAATGGAATTGACCTCCGTAGTCAGTGGGTTGTCCGATATCCTAGCCAGCTTGCTTCATTCTCCTGTCACAGTGATTTCATATACACTGACTTTTTGCATAAAATTTAAACATAAAATACACCATTTAAATCGATGACCTTTGTTCGATTAGTATGTTTGCTGCTCTCTGGTGAATCACAATGAGAGGCCTCACACCAGCTGCTCTAACATCGGTGGAAGAGGGGGCGCTCTTCTTGCAGTCGGAAGTGGAAGTCCTCCGGGTTTGTTTTTCCCTCTCGAGATTGCTTTGGCCCTTTGGGGCCCCTTGCATTTCCTGGGAACCCTAGGGTCAGCTTGTCAAATTCTGTAAAAAAGGCAAGTTGTGATTTTCATAGGGATTGCAGTGAATCTGCAGGCCAATCTGGGAGTACTGCCATTGGAAAAACGTGAAGTCCTCAGATCCATGAACATGGGATGTCTTGGCATCCAAGCATGTTTCCTTTGATTTCTAACAACGTTCTGTGGTTTTCACAGTAAAACTTTTGTACTTTTGTTAAACTTACTCCTAAATATTTTATTTTTTCATGCAAATAAAATTTCTTATTGTCAGGATTGTTTGCTGTTATTTTTTAGAACTACAGTTGGATATTTGTATATTGATCTTGTACACTACGACACTGCTGAGCTCATTCCCTAGTTCTAACATAATTTTAGTGAATTCCTGAGGATTTCTATACATAAGACATGTCATCTACAAGCAGAAATCATTGAAATTCCTTTTTCAGTTTGGGCGCCTTTTATTTCTTGTTCTTGCTTAGCTGCCGTGGCCAGAAAGCCCAGTACAAGGTTGAATGTGAAGTGCCACGGGCACACATCTTCACCCAGTTCCTGATCTCAGGTAAAACACTGACGCCTCTCACCATGAAATATCCTATAAGCTGTGGGTGTTGGCAGATGCTCTTTGTCAAGGTGAGGACATCCATTTCTATTCCTAGATGTTGAGTGTTTTGGTCACGAAAGAATGTAAAATTTGTAAAACACTTTTTTCTGTCTCCATGGAGATAATTGTATAGTTTTTTTCCCCTTTATTAAAATGGTGTATTACTTTGACTGATTTTTGTACATTTATCCAACCTTGCATTTCTGGGATAAATATCATTTTGATCATGGCATAAAATCCTGCTTATGTGTTGTTTTGTTAGCACTTTGTTAGGGGTTTTGCATCTATATTTATGAGATACTGTTCTGTAGTTTGCTTTTCTATCCATGGATCTGACTAGTTTGGGTATCAGTGTGTTACTGGTTTACTAGTTTGAATTGGGAAGTTTGTCTTTCTCTTCTGTTTTTTGGAACAGGTTGTAAAGGACTGGTGTTAATGCTTCTTAAGATGTTTGGTAGAATTCACCAATGATGCTATCTGGTCCTGGACTTTACTTTGTGGGAAGTTTTAAAATTACTCTCGAATATTTTCCTTTTTATAGAGCCATTTAGATTTTCTGTTTCTTCTCGAGTCCATTCTTTTGCCATTCTAGGTACGTGTCTATTTCATCAAAGTTACCTTGTTGGTTGATTTACAGTTATTTGTAGTATTCTCTTAAACTCTGTTTTGCTTCTGTGAGGTTGCTAGTGATATCCCCGCCTTCATTCCTAACTTCAGTAACCTGGGTCTTCTTTTACCTTGGTCGGTCTGTGTAAGTTTAGTCAGTTTCGTTGATTTTTAAAAGTGTCAATTCTTGGTTTTGTTGATGTTTCTCTATTGTTTTTCTATTAATTTCACTAATTTTAATCATCTCCTTTATTTTTTCTTTAGGTTTAGTTTACTGTTTTTAAAATAATGGCTTAGGATAGAAGGGTTAGGCTATTGACTTTTCTTTTTAAATACAGATATTTATACCCGTAAATCACTGCTGCAGATGCATCCAATACATTTTGGTATGTTGTCTTTTTATTTTATTCATCTTAATGTTTTCTAATTTCCCTTTTGATTTCCTCATTGAATCATTGGTTATTTAAGAATGTGTTGCTTAATTTATATATATTTCCAAATGTCTTTTAGTTATTAATGTTTAAATACATTCTACTGTGGCCTAAAATACACTTTCTGTGATATTCAATTGTTTTAAGTGTACTCAGATGTACTTGCGGCCTAACATATGGTCTGTCCCAGAGAATGTGCTATGTAAATTGGAGAATTACATACTCTGCTACTATTGGTCGAAGTGCTCCACAGCTGTCACTGATGTCTAAGTGATGTACGGTGCTGTTCAAGTCCTCTGATTCTTTGCTGAGCTTCTGCTAAGTTGTTCTATGCATTAGGACGAGTGGGATACTGAAGTTCATAACTGTGATTCTTGAAATTCTAACTTCTTCCATCAATTATTTCAGTGTTCATATTCTGGGGATACACACACACACACACACACACACACACACACACATATATATATTCCTTCCTGATAGATTGACAAAATGTTGCTCTTTACCTCTAGCACCTTTTTGTTTTAATATCAATTTTGTCTGCTATCAGTATAGTCACTGCAGCCTTCTTATGGTCGCTGTTTGCAGGACATACCTTTTTCCATACTTTCACCTTTGACCCCTTCATATTTTTTTATCTTAAGTGTACCTTCCATAGACAGCATGTCATTAGAATTTGATTTATTTTAAAGATTTTATTTATTTATTTATTTTTTAGAGAGGGAAGGAGGGACAGAGAGAGAGAGAAACATCAATGTGCGGTTGCTGGGGGCCGTGGCCTGCAACCCAGGCATGTGCCCTGACTGGGAATCGAACCTGCGATGCTTTGGTTTGCAGCCCGTGCTCAATCCACTGAGCTACGCCAGCCAGGGCATTAGAATTTGATTTATATTCAGTCTGAAAATTTGTACCTCTGGATTATTTGATGTACTCACGTTTCATGTTATTGTTCAGGTGATGGGTTTACATCACCACTTTACACAGTTTTCTGTGCCTCGTGTTCTATCTGCTCCTCCTCTGCTGTCTTCACTCGCATCAACTGAGTGTTTTTGCCAGTATAATATTTTAACTACTTTAATGGTTTTTTCACCATATTTTCTTGAGTTATTTTGTTGTTGTTGTTTTAGGGGTTATGACATACATCTTAACTTATCAGAATCTACTTCAGGTTTACACCGACTTAGTTCCAGTGAGCCGTGGGAATGTCCCGAAGTAGCTCTATTCCCTGTTCCTTTCTTTTCACACTGCAATTGTTATGCATATTACATTCACACGTTACAGACCTAACAATTCATTATTGTTATTCTGCAATGCTCATTTATATTTAAATACTTGTGCAGAGCTGACTTCAGAATTTAGGAATGCACCAGAATCCTGAAGTAACTATCTCATCTAGGAGGGCTTAAAAAGCAAAACCTCAAAAAAATTGCCAGCTTTTAAAAGAGTTGTGGAAATATGATAAAAACCAGGTAGCAGACGCGTGACGAGGACACGAGGAAACACCCACGTGCACAATACACGGGTGGAGGAAGGACACTTATCCTTCCAGAACTGTTATCGCGACAGAGAAGAGACACTGTTCTAAAAGGCTAGTTAATGAGACACAGAAGCAACTAGTCGGTGATGAGAGTGAGCCAACTTACCTACATGGAAGGGAGGAAAAGGAAACAAAATGTACGGGAAAAAATTCTGTGGTAAGAGCTTATTAGTTGGTCTGCAAAAGATCCAAGAAAAATGTCCTAATTTTAGACACATTAGATATTGCACATTCAAAATGAAAAAGGAAATTTAGAAAACAATTTTAAATGTCTCTAACTGCTAAATGCCTCCTTGGCGAATCTGAAGGATCATTTTTAGTCCCGCAAGGGATGCACGTTTCCCCGTCCTCATCTTTTTGTTTGCAAACCTCCTGAAAGTCTTATTTCCTCTGGTGAACATTGTGGTCTTTGACATATGACCAGAAAGGACCCCACACTTCAATCACACAGGATGATGTTGGAAAGTATGAATATTCCAGTGATTTTTATAAAAGCGATTATTTTTTTCTTCTGTTACGAAATTATTTATAAGTTTCTAAAGACATGGTCACAGCTGCCTAAAGCATGTCTTACTCACTCATAACATCACCTGGACCACTACCAGGTGCTCCTGGACTTGTGGTCAGTGTTTCACGTGGGTGTGGGAGTTGTCCTGGTGGGTCCTGCTGCTGCTGCTTTTCAAAGTAGGCTTCTCTTCCCTTCCGGAGCTCTTCTGAGGTAAGACATACCTGGTGTCTGTGGATATCTTGAGATATATTTCTGGACCACCTTGCATACGGAGCTGAACGGCCTTGCTGAGACCTGTTTCTCTGTCTTCATGTCCACCTCTTGGCGACGTAGTGGCAGAGTGCGCTGCAAATCCGCCTCATCGTCTTCCAACACTCCCGACCCATCGTTTGCTTCTCAGGCTCCTTCCAGCTCTGTTTTCCAGACTCTCTGTCTTTCAGTCGTGCTCACTCTTCTCTACTAAGCTTTGGTTAGTGCATCTGTTGGACCTCGGTCTTCTGCAGGAGTGGGCCAGCTTCACAGTCTGCCAGATCGCCCCTAACGACCCACACAGAGTAACCTCCCTGCCATAACTGAGACCCCAAAAAAGTGCAAGGTATGTGTCTGATATTAACTCTGACCCGTCAAGAGCGAATTCAAGTTAAACCACTGTTTTCTAGTTTTCCAACTGTAAATCAGTGTTGTTTATAATTGCATACACATGATCTTCCATTAATGGGACTGATCCTGAGCCCTTGATACACTGGGCCGTTGAACAGGATTAGTTCTAGACCCCCAGACTTTCAAGGCACTGCTTGTCATTTGAATAGAGACAAAACCACCATCATCCACATCCCCCGAAGGCTGCTGTGAAAGCGTGTAGTAGTCTTCACTAGTAACTCTTTCTTCTGCCTTTCTTATCCTCGCTTCTTCACTTAGCTGATGTGCAATAGGAGATCATTCCACAGAGCTAAAATATTCTTCTTGCAATAGATTATTCAAGCAATGTTGAGTACAAAGAGAGCCTTCTTATTTCTTGTAGAAGATCAACAATACATTATTATAACTAATTACTACTGTTTATGTATTTTAAAGAATCCAAGATTTAAAAAGTAGACCAAGTATGTATTTATAGGGTTTGTTATGTTAACCTTCTTATTTACCATTTCGGCTTCTACCTCTTCTTGTCTAAAACTATTTTAATAGATTCCATCTTCTGCAGAGTCTACCATCTTGAGTTTTCCATGAAACTTGTAATAGTTCCAATCACCACATTGACACCAGCCTCTGGTTTTCTATGGATGGCATTTACTCTATGCTGATAACTAGGTACCATTAGCCTACCCCCAGCACAGCCCTACTAAGCCCTGATGTTACTATCCTTGTTGGAATATTCCATCCCCAGCTGTATAACGTAGATCTGTTTTTATTTTATTTTATTTTACTTTATTTTATTTTTGTTGATTTAGAGAGAGAAAGAGAGACATCCATTTATTGTTCCACTTATTGATGCATTCATTGGTTGTTTCTTGTACAGTCCTGACTGGGGATCAAACCTACAACCCTGGCATGTCGGGACGGCACTCTAACAAACTGAGCTACCCAGCCAGGGCAACACAGATCTGTATTTTAATGACAAACTCTATTGATTTCTATCACTTTAAAAAGTGGGCACTTTACATTTTACATCTGAAAAGCTCTCTTATATTTATAATTCTTTTTTAGTGGCTAGAATATACTTTAGCAGATACACGGCCTCATCTGTGACTGTTTGAGGGGTGTCAAACTCATTTTCACCGGGGGCCACATCAGCCTTGAGGTTGCCTTCAAAGGGCCGAATGTAACTTTAGGACTGTATAAATATAACTACTCCTTAACTAGGGGCAAGGAGCTTGGTGCTGCCGCCGGGTAGAAACCAGGTCCCGGGCGGCTAAAACAAGGTAGAGGGCCGGATTTGGCCCATGTGCCTAATGTTTGCCACTTGTGATTCAGAAGAAAATTTAAAATTAACATGAAGAAAAAGTCCCCTATATCCCTTGAGAATTCTGGTCAATTTGTCCTAGTCAAATTTATAAAGTGATTGTTACATATTAGAAAAGAAAAAGTAACTCTTCAAGTGAAAACATAATATTACAGAGAAGTTATGGAAAATGTTCCCAAATACTATACATCTGAAATTACAAAGGAAGTCCATCGGCTAAAAATAAATTCACTAAAAGTCAGTATTCTGGAAGTCAATTCACAAAACAACTGATCACCCGGGGACCAGAGAAGAACTGCAGAAAGACACAGGAAATATACCGTCCTAATTACTTATAATGACCCATTGATTGAAAATGACAGTGAATTAGTTCATCCCCACATGGGATTCCTCTAGAGAAGTGTTAATATCACGCAGAATACCCTGCTTTGACCCATGATAACTAAAAGCCGTTACAGCGTCACATTACCTGGCCACTAACCTTTGTTTCCAAAGCTTCTGATTTAAAATAATAAACACATGGAGAAGTTTACTTTAGGTTTTATTCACAGTGAGGGGAACACATTATTTTATATACATCACACAATTATGTATTTGAGAGTCTGACTGTAACACAGTCTTTGAGGATTATGTCATGGGACTTCCAAGAAAGGTGTACTGTGCTTTTTGTACTTCTGAAAATAAGCCTTTTTGGATGCAATCCAGAATAGATTTACTTTATAGTAACTGCAGGGTACCATGTGCTTGTTTTTATTATAATTATTATTCATAATAAAAACTATTCACATATATACAGTAATAAAAATGGACTTACCTCTGTAGGAAAGGAGCTGATATCATTAAATGATAAGTTAAGATATATCAATTGCAAAGCCAAAGATGTTAAGTCTGGACAATTCAGGATAAAAAAACCCTGAAAGAAAGTGACAGTGGAGAAGAGGTTATGAACCATGCAGAAAATACCTTATACGAGGTTTAAAAATCTCACATTGTGAGGGACAGTGGTTACATAATACACTAATAAGCCTGCACTCACCTCCCATTCCCTCATTTTAGTCTGTCAGGGTAGTGAGTCCTTAAACACGTGAACGATGGGAACACTAGGGTTTACTGTGTGTGGTCGGTATGGCGACGAGTGTCCGACAGGACTGCAATTAATAATGGGCACACATTTTACCGAGTGCTCACTGTCTGCTGGAATACAAATAACTAAATGTGTTTTCCACTTAGTTTTGCTTGTCACCACCTGGGTCTTTTCATGTCTCTACTTCTGAGGCACGACAGTAAGAAGCCAGGAAAATGCTTTGGGAAGTGGAGTGGGGACACTGAGACAGACGGCTGAGCAAGGTGGCCTCTGCCAGCACCCGGCCTCGCCTCCCTTGAGGCAACACTCCCTGAAGCATTAAGCAATGATGAGTGACCCCCCCACCCAGGAGAGAAAAGGATCCTGAAGGGATGCACCTGAAAAGCTGATGAATATTCATCCTATTGAGACCCTTCCCTGAGACATCCCCTAAAATTCTTGCCTTTCAAAAAGAGATGAAAATCCTTAAGACCAAGGACCCAGTGCATGCACAGGGCTCACACTCTCTCCCTCATTCTCTCTCTCTCTCTCTACCTGTCTCTAGAGCATGCTCCCACCTTTCCCTGCTTCTTTCCTCAGCTGGGTGTCTTTGCTTCTCCTTCTCCTGAGCTCCAAAGGTAACTAGGAGAATAGCTCACCCTGGGCTAACTCCCTACACGTGTCCCCAAGGGCCCTTCTTATGCCTGTAACTTGTTTCCCAAGTCCCCACAGACCAGCTGGCTTGCTTCTGCTGCCTCTGGGACTCTTTCAAAGGGGCCAAAGCAGCCCCATCTAGGCTCGACTCTTGCTCTTGCCTCCCAATGGCCAAGGCAGCCACACCGAAGCTCGCTCCTGTGGCTATAATCTTGCCTCACCTTTCTTAAGCCCGTCCTTTGTTCCACTGTCCCCAGCATTAATGTAAGTACTCTCAAAATCACTGGGGAACATGCTGTGAAATCTTTCCTGCACAGAGTTAAGAACCGAGACCCCACATTGCCACCAACATTTCTATTCTGCAGTTATCTTTCTGTTATTTTGACATCTACATAAAAGTTCTTGCTTAAATACACCAATTTCTGAAAGACAAGAACTTATGTCTTGTTATAGATTAAATGTTTGTGTTCCTCCAAAATCCACACGTTGAAACCCTAACTCCCAAAGTGATGTTTCTTAGAGGAGAGGCCTTTGGGAGATAATTAGAGTTAGATGAGGCCTTCATGGTGGAGCCCTCATAAGAATAAGAGAGGACGGGCGCACATGCGTGCGCATGCTCTCTCTACCATGTGACCTCACAGCAAGAAGGAAGCTATGAACAAGAGAGCTTTCACTAGGAGCCGAATTAGCTGACACCTCCATCTTGAACTTTCTCACCACAATAACTTTAATTAATAAATGTTGTTTAAGCCACTCCGTCTATAAGATATGCTGTCATATCAGCCTGAACGGACTAAATGTAACGGTGCCCCCAGTATATTTAATGCTCCAGGAAATATGGAACATTTGTTTCCTTAAGGATCATAGAATCGGTAGGAAACAACTGAATGAACCGAGGAACAATGGTGATGGAGGATCAAGCCTAAGCGCGCAGTGAGGGGGCGTACTGTTGCCAATGTGTTGGGCTACGGTATATATACTATGTAAGAATAGAGAGGTTCGTGGCTAAACAATCTTGGAATTAACGGTACTGGTTTCACGACTATGTGGGGAGTACACAAAAGTAGGCGTTCTTTCTTCCTGTCATTAATGACCATTAACATCAATTTATAGTTATTATTTTATGTACTTGTACTTTAAGTAATATAGGAAATAAAAAGTTTTACCAACTACTAATAGAATAATATTCACACACACACACACTCTTCCACCTTTACCAGAGACCTTTACTTCTTGAGGCTTTGAATTGCTGTCTAATGTCTAAAGTACTCTTTTTAGTATTTCATACAGAGTAACACAAGTCACAAACTCACTAAACTTTCGTTTCTCTGGGGAAAACGATTTCTCATTTGTCTTTGATGGGTAGTTTTGTGGGACGTAAAATTCTTGGTGGACAACTAAACTAAGTTAGAAAACCAAAAGCAAAAGTAATTTCCAATGCAACAGAAAATACACCATTCAATGGCGGTCCTACCTTGAGGCTCAGCGCGTTTCTCCCGTATATGTGACAGTTGACCACAGCCAGCTCGGTCATGGCTTGTATGGCTTCATACTGCGTTGTCACAACCGTCTTGTACACCTCACGGCGCTTAACTTGTGCCTCTGCTTCATTCAGTTTTCTAGTCTTAATGAGACCTACACAAACAAAATAACACACGAAACCAGGGTCACCACTCAGAGTGAGATGTGAAAGGGACTTGTGACAGCAGTGAGTCATGGTAAGTGGCCCGCCTGTGCTCGCACCCTGGAGGAGACCCCCCGTGACCTCCCCCCACCCCGTCTCTGTTGGTTGTGTTGCCAAATGGGTGCTGTCGCTGCTCTTTTTAATGGGATACAGCACAACTGTCTTTCACAAAGAAAACCACGTGCTCATGTATTTCCGCCTCAGTAATTTGGATTCCATTAATCTCAGCCTTTATATATTATATATAAAAATACTTAAAAATCTTTTACTATGAATTACATAAGCAACTTCTTGCTTCACAAAACTGATCAAGGACATCATGTAAGCATGACTCAAGATAGAAATTACCTCCCAAGGAACAACCTCAGCTCTTTTCCTAATATTACCTAGATGCATGATCCCAATGCCTAATGTAATTCAGCTCTTCCCTCACTTTCAAGACTTCCACACAAGAAATGAAAAAGGAAGGGGACCAAGCAACTCAGGAGTGACCCAAACAGAGGCCACCTGAATCTACTTTATTGCGTTCCTGCGGACTTCACTTCCCGTCAGAAACAGCCCGTGCTGGTGCCAGAAACACACGAGCAGCGGGGGAAAGGAGGGTGACCTGTGAAGGAACTCTCATTAGAGTATCATCAGGTTTTCCGGCAGAAACCCTACCACTAGAGAGAGTAGAATCAAACACTGAAATTACTGAAAGAGGGAAACAACCAGCCAAGATCTATACCCAGCCAAGTTATCCTTTAGACATCAAGGAGACGTCGACATGTACAGACACAGCAGCCGAGGGGATTTACTTATAGAAGAGCACCACTGCCAGATAATGTGCACTGAAGGGTGTTCTTCTGTCTGAGACAAAAAGACAAAAAGATACAAAACTATGAGCAAGACGACTAACAGACAGACAGATAGCAGGAAATTACAACTCTTGTTCAGAATAGGGGTCAAACACTTAAATATAAGGGCAAAGTTAAGGGAGGTAAAAACATTCTTAAAAAGAGAAGACCATAGTGACTACAATTCAGAAATGAACTCACAGCATGGAAAGAGATCACTTGGGACCCCAAAAACATACCAGAGAGGGCAGTAAAAACGAATTCTACACAGGCGAATGGAGACGAGATGCAATCGGGGGAAAGAGGACTGTGGTGTACATGAAACTGCCTTTTGCATAAGCTTAATGACAACCGCTGAAAAGTCTAAAACGAAAACACACAACCTGACAAAATAGAAAAGACCGGAAACAACACCAAAGACCACCAAACTGACACAAACAAAAAGAAACTCAAGGGAAAAGAAACCATGAAGACAGAGCAACACCAGAAAATGAGGATGTAACGGAAATCCTCACACATCTGCAATCCCCCTCAACGCACTGAACCAACCAATGAAAAGGCACAGAGGGGTGGGCTGAGTCACAAACCACACCCAGCCCACATCTCAGCTCTGAAGACTCACACAGGACAAAGTGATGGGTGGGGGATGGTACTCCAGGAAAACGGCCTCCAGAGAATGGCAGGTGTGGCTGTACTTCTATCTGACAACACAGACTTCAAAAGGTCACGAGAGAAAAAGATGGACATTTTGTAATGGTACAGGAGACACCACCTCAAGAACACAATACCTTCCGTATTTTATGCGCCCAACAAGGGGGCACTAAAATGCATAAAGCAACTGCCAGAACCAAAGGGAGAAGCTAACAAAAACGTAATTACAGTGGGGGACCTAAGCACCCCATTTACAGCCATACACAGACCATCCGAACAGGAACGTCAAGAGGAAATGTCGGTCTCACGTGACACATTAGACCTGAAGGGCAAGATCGCCATTCCAGAGCTCTTCAGCCCAGAACACCGGACCGTACACACTTTTCTGGTTCACGAGGACATTCTCAAGGATACAGATGACACGCTGACCGAGAAGCCAGCCTCAACAGATTTAAGAGGCTGCAAATCATACCAAGCATATTGCTTCAGTGCTCTCTGAGCATAATGCTTTGAAATTGGAAATCACATGCAAAAAAAGCAGGGGCAAAACCCACAAATAAGTGTAGATAAAACAACACACTACTAAATAATGACTGGGTCGAAGAAGACACATAAAGACAGATGAGAATGGGAACATGACACATCAAACTTTTGGAGGACACTCAAAAGCAGTAATAAGAGGGAAGTTTATATCATTACAGCCCTGCCTCAAGAAACAAGGAAAGTACCCCAGCTGGGGTGGCTCAGTGGATTGAGCGCCAGCCTGCAAACCGAAGAAACAAGGAAAGCCTTAAATATACAACCAGGCAGAATTAAAAAATAAATTTTCATTTGTTTCTGCAAAGTAGCACAGGTTAAAACAGTGGCTGGTGCAGGGCAGGCCACTAACTCGCATTACTGCACGTCTGTATGTCCCACCCAGGTTGAGAACTCTGCAGCTTTGCTGTCCCCAGCCTCGGTACAGAGTTTGGTTTATGGTCAATACTTAAAAAAACAGCTGCTGAGTAAAGGGCATAAGGAACTGAAAATGAGGCGAGACATAGTGTGAATCGCACACACGAACAAAAACACACAAAACCACGAATACTTTTATAGAGAGATCATCTTACATGCAGCTTTTTATAAGAACGACATAAGCCTAGCATTTACCTTCACGTGGGGTTATCAAGCTTTGAACTTCTAGATTTTCAATTTCTGCTTTCCGAGTTTCTAGGAAAAAAAAAAAAGAAAACATGGGACAACCTTTGGATACTTGTGAAAATTCACATGGAGACTGTTATGTTTTTTTTTTTTTTATCATTGTTCACGTTTTAATGAATTGGAATCATCCATGGAATCTGCCCACAGAGACACCCATGAGAATGGACGTTCTAGACTTCATCCAAATCACCTTCTGAACGACTGTTCTTTCTCACGGCTCACTCTAATATAAATATGAGATTCCCTGGTCCTCTCCACTCCCTTTTCTGACTCCCACCACCACCATGTGGGTGGAGTGCCCGGTTCGGCCCTGGCAGACCTACAAGGTCAAGGACTTCAGTCCTGCCCTCTGGCCCAGATATGAAATCTACAGAGAGCCACTTCCCCACCCCACTCAGCAGACCTAAAGGGGGCGCCACTTGCTGGCATGCTCCTCCCTTCCCTTTGCTCCACTTGACCCTGTTGTTACAGACCACGGTCAGGATGCATGTACCTATTTCAGACTGCCTTCGAGGTTTTCTTGGCAAAACTGGTGGTGGTATGGAAAGAGAACCAGGAAAATGAGTGATATTCAGCAGCACCGCCGTGCTTTGTTGTAAATGGCCAAACCACCGGTTTTGTGCTTGCGTGGGAATAATTTTCGGGAGAAGGGTTGGCCTGATCACACTCAAATCTATCAGAGGCTGCTTCACAGTATAGGTCCTGCTCTTTGTTACAGGCAAACCCGGGAGGCGCACGTCCTCAGGTATGCTGGGGGTGCCTGCGGGAGGGGCACTGGCGCGTTTGGAGAACCTGGAGGAGAAAATCAGGATGTCTTTCAGCGTGCTGTCAACATAAGAAGTCTTTATTTTTGATGGCTCCACTCCTGGTTTTCTTGATCTTTTCGCTCGCTTGGTTTCTTTCCCAAAAACTCGAGTGGAAGCTGATGGACAGGTTGGGAAAAACACGCAGCCAGTAGCAGTGTCTGGAATGTGCCAGTGATCGACCTGAGGTCTGGGGGACACTGACACAGAAACCACTCTTTGTCGCACATGCCCCTCCAGGGAGAGACTGTGGATGGTGACGGAGGTTTGCAATTGCTTTCTTGCCACAGTCGCAGCAAAACCAGTCCTATCGCTTTCATCCTGAGTAAACTTTGCCCGTGGTGGCACAACTTTTTCCGTCGTGGCTAAACCAGAAAAATGAAAAAATAGCACAATTAGATTAAGTTTATCAAGGAGTCAGGGACAAAACTATCATGTCGTATCATTCATAGCTTCTCTTTATTCACTCACCCCTCTCGCACCTTCTAAAGATATTTCTGCATATGCTTACTCAGCTGTGAGAACTTCGGTTTCCCTGACTGAGACGGAGTTGGAAGGAAGAACTGGAGAAGTGAAGGGCTAACCCGTATTAGATTTATGAAGGGTAGACAACCTACTCTTGGAGAAAACGGAGTCGATGGCAAGCAGAGTAGATTATAAAAGAGATTTCTGAACAGCTTCCACTAAAACTCTGGCAGTATGGCTGGGGGAAAATGATTTTGATGAAAGGTTGCTATTTATCGTCGTCTCTTCCTTATTTGAAACTCCTTGAGCCAAGACTGTCTTTCTTTTCAATGCCAGATGTCAGACAGATGTGTCTTTTGAACGAGATAACATCCCGGTACTGGCTACAAGGTACCACACGTTCACTGAGGTCACAGCAGTTAGTATTCTTCTCTCTCTCAGGTCCAGAAAATGCCCCGGGCCTACGTTCTTGGGTACATCACTATATCCCAGGTAGGTTTTCTTTCCTACGTGACAGAATGTTGACTGACAGTTGTCTTCTGTTGTCTCGGCTGAGTACAATGAATGACGGGACCTCCATATGCTGATGAGGAGAAAATGCAATCCCAAAGGCAAGACTTTCCAAGAGGCAGCCAAGTGTAAGTCGCCTGCCCGCGGTCTACACACAAGCGGTGGCTAGAGACTGATCTGGGTTCAGAGAGAGGATTTTTTTCTGATTAACACTATTGGAATGCTATGTGTTTCCCTGATCTTTCCGTCCCTGTGGTGGGTGGAGGAAGCTAATCCCCCCGCCCCCCTCCCCCGCAATCCAAGCGAGGGGCAGTTCTCAAGAAACCATTGCTAGAGAACCAGAGTACACGCCATCAGGAGATAATAACATCTCCCCAGGCCCCTACCCTCCTCTCCTACCGATATCTGCAGAGTAGCAAAATGTATTGTTTCATCCAGTGTTGTGTCCAGACAGGGAGAAGACAAGAGAATCCTTGAAATGCCTTGACCTG
Organism: Tonatia bakeri; assembly: GCA_004024845.1. NCBI lineage: Eukaryota > Metazoa > Chordata > Mammalia > Chiroptera > Phyllostomidae > Tonatia > Tonatia bakeri. The sequence goes on along the minus strand of PVIA01007609.1, from coordinate 30,876 downwards.
TATTTCCTGGTGTTTCAGGAGGGTGCAGAGATTGTTACCTGATCCTCACCTTAACTCTAAACTCTTGGGCTCTCTGTCACTCCTGACTCCTCCACCTGTTGAGGAGCCAGAACCTAGGACTCCGAGAGCAGGAGCTCAGAGCACGAGGTGGAAGAACATCACGTGTTGGCCACTCCCCACCGTCACGTGACTGAGAGTAAAGATGAGGCCTGAAAATCAGTGGTCTAATGGAGTTCTGCTGTTTCAGGGCAGAAAGATCCAATCAAAGCCGTACATCGCAGCAGTATCGCCGGACGCCCGTTCTAGGGCATTTGACAGTATTCCAGGTTGCCGCAAGTCCATAAAGAATTGAGGGCCAAGTATTCCAAACCTCATAACGTTGTCAGCTATCGAGTTGTAGTTTTATGGTTGATAAAGTGCTTTCACTCAAGCTATTTATTGCACATTAATCTTCTCTCACAGCTAAGTGATCAAAAACCCCAGATTTCCCCTTCTGATTTTCATTGCCATCATCCTAGTCTTCACCAACTGACCTTCTCCCTTGACCTTCTCCCTTGACATAGCTGTATAGTGTTTTCATCAAACTAGCTGAATCTTATTAACAACAATTCAGACGTGTTAGTTTGGTTAAAAACAAGTCTATGAGAGCTGGATCCATTTCTCCTACCCTGGCTGTGTGAAGACTCACTACTTTGCAATGAGAGTGCCCGCCTACTCTCGTTACCACTAACAGTCCCAACTGTGGGATACTATGGAAGCATAAATGAAGGCACTCTGACTAGGTGAGGAGGAGAGAGGTATTTAGGGAAATCTTCCAATGAGGATGATATGTCTTCTCAATTCCATATTTCCTTTTTTTTCTTGACACAGTTCCCCATGATTTCTTTTCTTTTTTTTTCTTGTATATTGAATTTCTACTTTTTCCATAGACTCCTCTTTGCCTCCAGAAACTACATGGGTCTCCTCTATAAATAGACCTATTTCATTCCCCTCTTACTAATTCTTCAAGTCTTAGACCGAGTTTCATTCTTGCCCCCATGCTTTTTCACATCTGTGAACTACTACTGCCTGCACTATTAACTGGACAGATGTTTTACGCTGCTCAGTCCTGCTATTTAAGTTTCTCATTTTATGTGCATCTCATCTTTAAAGCCTAATTAAGGGTCTTGAAAGGTCCTAGCAGGCAGGGACCAGATCACCCTTGTCACCGATTCCCTATGACATTTCGCATTGTATGCAAATTGTGGATATTTATGTCAGAGTTTTCCTTGTGTTTAAATATCCATTTTTATAAATTGCCTTTCAGTCATTTTAAGTGTTCATGCATTCAACAGATATTTGGAAGACTTGCTACATCCAAAGCATTCTGCCAAGGGCCTTTGGAGACACAGGATTACTAATTGTCAAGGTCATAGGATCTCCAAGCTACCAAAGGCAGAAAGCCCCCTCCCCCAAAAGTTATCCTGCCCAAAATGTCAATAGTGAGAAATTCAGTACTAGAGAATAAACTTCAATCAAAAGACCAAAGGAAAAACTACAACAAAAGAACGAAATCAGTAGTGAGCCGTAGTTACGTAACTGTGGGTATTACTCTTACAGAATATTTTGTAAATGTAGAAAAATATAGAAATGTAGAAATGACATAACAACAGTTGGTAGGGAAAGTGGGAGAGGAAATTGGTGGTAGTTAGTATAAGGTAAGTTAGTATAAAATAAGTACTAAAGATGTTGATTTAAACACCTTTAATAGCCATGGATCAGAAGATAATAATTTGACACTGGAAATCAAGTTAGAAACTAGGCAGATGTTAACAGTGTAAATGTTGACACTAAAATAATTAAAATGATCAGTGAAAACCGGGTAGCAGAGGAACCCAAAAGTGGGAAAGAAGCTACATGCTAATTTTGTCACTGCTTGTCAGCAAGGAGTTCGCAGATACCATACATGGGACAAGAGGGTTAAAGGTATTCTATGAAGTGGTATTTATAAAAGTGGCCCATATTTGCCCTGGCTGGTGTGGCTCAGTGGACTGAGCTCGGGCTGTGAACCAAAGGGTCGCCAGTTCAATTCCCAGTCAGGACACATGCCTGGGTTGCAGGCCAGGTCCCTAGGAGGGGGCACACGAGAGGTGACCACACATTATTCCTGTCCCTCTCTTTCTCCATCCCTTCCCCTCTAAATAAATAAATAAATAAAATCTTTTTTTTTAAAAGTGGCCCACAATTTACATACAGCATTTATCACAGAGCGGTTTTACAGTTACAGGTATGGTTGCCTGACCCCACCAGGGGGAACCAGTGAGGAGTGGCTGGCTGGGACTATTCTGCTCACTGCCTCCCAGTCCTAGCCCCGTGCTCATAAACAGGCAGTCCACGTTCTCTGCGGCCAATCTGTTCCACAGAGTGCCAGTGAACGCTGAACTATCCAACGCTGAGCCTCGGGTCTCAACATTATTGACAACCAACCCACACGGAATCTCGTTCTACATGCATTTCTATTTTAAAGACACCTCATTTAACACATACTGTTGATTCATCACCACTGAACTCACAGCCAACGACACTATAACTCAGGCCTGAAGGCAGCTTGTCTAACACACAGATTTTTCTCTCTCAGGCACATCACAGCCTTCTTGTGCTTAAGGAGAGTAGACGGCGCTTCAGCATTGTGCTTGGTGACATTTTAGGCAGCAAAATCACCAACAACAAGCGTGTCGTTTTTTGTTGTTGTTTTTTTTTCAAAACCACGGCACTAAATAGACTGGGGAAAGGGCAGTTGCTCACAGTATGAGAGCTGGAACGAAAAGGCGGAACCTAGCCAGTCCCACCTGAGCTAGGAACACGTGTTCTCACTGCTCAGAGCATGCCCGCAATGACTGGGAGGCAGCTTATACACACACCATCCCCACCCCTCTCCTGCACCCAGTCACACCTAATGTCAAAGAAGCAAGAAAGAGTTTGTGCTGCCCTGCAGTGTTCTTCGTGGTATATTGTTGGGTTATAAAGGCAAAAGGCAGAACAATACTGATCTGAAGGTTACAAATCAATGTTAGCAGTTAGGAAGATTCGCACCTACAGAACCCACAAATAATGAGAATCGCCTGTACCTGTAGAATTAAATTAAATTGGATGCTATCAACTTACGACAAGCATTCGTCAGGGACTGCATATTCGTGTCTTTAACTGCTGTGATTCTGAGTTGTGCAGGTTGAAAACTTTCTAGGAAAAGTAGTTAACAACATTGCTGATTAACATACATACCTGTACGGACTTTCTTATATAAAGGCAACTTAGGGAGCTTTGGAGGTAAAGGTCTTCGAAGAAGTAGTTGTGGGTGGTTTCGCATTTTTGTTAACGATAAGTACTGTTTCTCACAACTATTAAGAGTTGAAAAGCTTTTGAATGTGTTTGAATCGTTGCTGAAAACTAATTATTCGAATCTAGATTACATCTTAATGAAAATCATTCCTATGCTGAACCCAAGCAGAATTCCTATAAAAGAAAAAGAGGGTAAGAATATACGTTTTTAAAACTTCTATAGAGAATCTAGGTAAAATGTAGATTTATAATGAATACAGAATTTTAAAATATATATGCTATTACCAATCATTCTAAAATTCCCCTTGTTAGCAAAAACGTTCAGTCTTCCAGTGCTCTCTCCCAGTAAATACAAGACAGTAGAAAGGATATTAGTTTTTTTCTCTATCTCCAAAATGCTATTAGTTTATAAATTTGGAAAAAAAGGTTTTGGTCAAAAGATGAGAAAGTCGCCCCCTGCATGACAGCCCCCAAAGACCCACAGTATCTAATATCCAAGCTGTTTTCTTTCTGTAACAAGGACTTATTTTAAATTTCAACCACTATCGTTAGGGCATAACTATTCAATCCAAACATAAGATATAGTCTTCGGTGTAATGAGATTTCTCCAGGACGTCTGTTCCAAATAGTACTGTCTAGAAATGATGCCAGAAGGCGGACCCCAAGAATGTGCGCTGTTTTCAGGGCAACAACTAAGTGCCTACTGCGCCGGTGTTCCGTTGACGGTCTGGAAGGAAACGCATCGGAGCGGCAAACACGGGCCGTTTCATCCCCCCGAAGGGCAACTGCGCACGGCAGCGCTCACGGTGCGCCCCCTGCCAGTACGTCCCCTAGGACTTCGCGGGTTTCTCCTCGGTGTTATCTGCAGAGGTGCTTGGAAACATCGGACCCCTTAGCTATCCTTCGGGGCAGTCCACTGCTCCTCAACGCCGCCGACTCTTCCTTTCTGGTCAAGTGAGGTCACGGGTCCACCCTAAAGACCGCACCCAGACGCCCGTCACCGGCTGGGTGCAGTCTGAAGCCAGGGCGACGGGCGCCACCAACCGGAAGCCGATACACCTACCCTGCCCGCTGGACTGCGCAGGCGCTGGAGAGGGGGGCGGTGCCCAAGGGAGAAGGGGGCGTGGCGCTGCGCCACGGGGCGGGGTGCTGCGCCACGGGGCGGGGTGCGTGCCCACCGGGTCAGGCGAGTCGGCCCCGCCCCAAAGCGCTGTGCTCAGCCCAGATGCGGGGCTGCCAGGGAGACCGCGGGTAGTAGAGGCTGCGGGCGGTAGAGGCTGCGGGCGGTGGGAACTGGAGGACAAGCCGGCTCCACATGCAGCTGCTGTACGGAACCCCGTGGTGACAATTGTTATTACTATTTTATTCTTAATGGCAGTGGTCACTGTTACTTAATTACTTTTCTCGATTACACCATGCGTAACTCGGGTATCCAGGATCTGAGCCTGCATTCTTCAGTGGGACACTTGCGCGTGGCCGGTCTGGTTGCTGACTTGGCAGTGTCCCCGGAAAAGTCAACATTATGTTTTCTTTCTCTTCCTTTAATTCAAACTGTTTTGTCATTCTGACCCTTTTGAAGTTCTTGGATGAAAAGGAATTATGTGGGAAGAGGGGAATGAAGGGTCGGAGCGGGACTTGAAAAGAAACCCATTTCTCACTGTCGTAGTCATCTGTTTTGTGACGTGTCTCTTCTGTCATGGTGTTGATGGACCTGTACCAGGTGTGGGTACAGTGATCAATACATCGCGTGTGTTGCATGGCTGTGCATGTTTCTCTGGAGACTGGAGGGAGAAAGCGCTTGAGAACTAACTAGGTATGCGTGCACCCGACTCAGGAAGTAAACTAGATGGAGCTTCCTTCCAGTACTTTTTTTTTAAGTACAAGTGTTGAGACTTCAGAAACAGATGTTGGAAGACGAGAGACTTGTGTAGAGATTTTGGCATCTTTCAAAATTTACTCCCTAACCAAGACTTCCTTTTTCTCCTTAAGAGCGTGCATATATTTTTAAACAGTCAACGAAGAAGTGAAAAAGTATTTCATCAGGCTCTGGGAAGTATTACACACATAATGCTCCTTTAGCCTGTGAGCACGTGAGTTCCTTGTACCACCACAGTGTTCCCGTCCCAGCACCTCCTCCTGTTTTGGATCTATTCCGCTTTGCCTGTGTCCACTTCAGGGCTTGACAAGCTTCTCAGACAGACAGAAATGCTGACAATAGGCAAGTCTGATGGCTGGGTTTTACCTCAAGTAATATTCGTGGTGCGTATCTTGAAAGTGTGAAGATGTTTATATTTTTAAGCATAAAAATGTGTATGTTGCAGTATGTAAACTGAGTCAGGTGCCTGTGCTCTTTATTATGAACAGAACTAGAAAGAACCACTGGGATTCAGTCTCACTGATCGATGGCTGACATTTAAAACTTACGTTTCGTATTGCAGAGTCAGAAATCAAGGCTTACCAATTGTTGTTGTTTTTAAATGCTTTGTCACACATGGAGTCAGGCGACAGGCTTTATTCCCTGCAGCTGTCTTCTAGCAAGTACCAGGCACAACCCAAGGCCATTTGATACATAACCTCCTTAGGTGTGGATACTTTGTCTTCTACTACTTACTACTTCTATTAGACCAATGAGATAGTTATTATGAAAATCCATGGCTTGGTGTGTTTTATATGTGTATGCCAGTTACTCTAACACAACTTAACATGCTTCCTCTATGGAAATGATGTAGAAACGAAGACTGGATTTGGAAGGCACAGATCACATTCCATGTGGATTGCTTTATTGTTTTAATGCAGTTTATTACTTTTGAAAATGTTACTACCTCTATGTCCTTTTCCCCTTAAAAAAAATCTTGTCTCTTTAAATAATACAGTTCTTTCTTTGATTTCAAGGGTGTACTTTACCCAATGCGCAGTACAGCCCATTTATTTGTCCCATTAGCTTTGCAGTTTGGCAGAACCCCATAATTGGTTTTGTCAGACTGAACCACAACACTTTCAATCTTTAGCAGCTTGTATTAAGGAGGCCAGGGTAACAGGACCAAGGACATAGGGTCTGTGTTTTTGTTTGTACTGTGTGGCTAAAATGAGATAAAAGCCTCAATCAACAGCAGCCCTAGGCACCCTGCAAGTAACGTTCTGGTTTTTCCTGAATAATGGGGAGTAATTGGGGCATCTCAGATTTGCTGCCAGTGAGCGGACACAGCTCTGTTGGAATGGCGTAGAAACTGCTGCTAGACATCTTTCCTGTTGGTTTGCTTGCTTGCTTGCTTGTTTTAAAACAGAACAGAGATTTACGAAGCAGTTTAGTCAGTGTAGATTGCATCTGAATTGTCCATTAAGGAAATAGCTGGAGTAGTTTATATTTTGATGCTCATATTAGTTTTTAGTTCTTTTTATTTTAAATGAGAAGTTCTTTTTGACTGTATACTGGGTAAACTTTTGAGTCCCCACAATAACCCAGGACACTAAAATGCTTTTGAGAAAGAGCTCTTTTCTTGGTCTGACTTTACCTGATTGTTTAATTATGTGTCTTCACTTTTCACCAGCAGGAAAGTGAAAATGTGTGCTTTTATTTTATGTATTTCATTCTGCTGCATAAAGATCAGTTTTATATTTTCTTAAAAGTTATGAAGTATAGTTTGAAGCTGCTTTTCTTTTTACTTCTCATACCTCCCTGCAAAGACAAAAGTTTTGTTTCTGTTCTCAATTATTTTTTGTGCCCGTTATTTAGTTATTTGTTTTTGTCTTTCAAGATGATAATTATTTCCTTTCCTTTGTTTGAACTAGAGAATGATCCTGGGATTCTTTTTCAAAAGAAATTGTTACCGTCAAGGAAATGTCATGCAACCTACGTCATAGATTAAAAAAAAAAAAAAAACAAATTCCAAACATAATAGAAGGTCAAATTTCTATCTGCTTTTAAAAGCATATTCATGAATTCAGTCTCTCATTCCAGAATGATTTTATTGAAGACCAACTATGTGTAAGGTACTTTGCCAGGTGCTAAACTTTAAACTATTAAAACAATTTACAAAGATTCATTTGAGGTTTTATAATTTTAGACATTGGAGTAAAATTCTAAGTCATTTTCAGAGGCTTTTCTTATTTATAATTATAACCGTTGAGGGGTTTTTTTTTGCAATGTTAATGTTTTCTCATGTTCCTTTACTAGACTAGTGCTACCTATTCGCACTACCCCAAATACTCAGAAACAATTTTATATTTCCTTAGCTTCAGCGATCTTACTAGACTTTTACTCTGCACCCAACTGATACAAGATATCTGAGTATATTGTGTGATCGTGTCCACCAAAAAGAAAAGGTAGAAATAGTTGTTTCCTTAATGTCGGGTTGACTGTGAGTGAAGAACTGTCAGTGCTGGAAGGCGCTGTTCTGTGTCGATTTTATACTCTATTTTACTCCACAATGCTCATGTTCACTGAAAATTCTAGTATCTGCATCAACTGTCAGTCAAAGGCATCACCACATAGTGCAGCTTGGGTGTCTTCAGGTCCTTTCCTGCCACTTGTTAGCTCTGGGCCCTTGGACCACCCGCTCAACCTCCGTGAGCGCCTGTGGTTTTCTCACCTGTATGGTTGGGTACGACGGGACCTAACTCCAGGTACTGTGAGGACCGAAAGCGATCGTCTGAGTCAAGGCCTTGGCTATTTTTAGTGCACAGTGGTGAGCCACTTGACATCCCTCTTGAAGGTAAGAGGGAGGTGTCCCTGATCAGTGAGGAGCTGAAGCGACAGACCACCATGATTAAAAGTGGAACTGTGGGCGTGACAAACCCAGCTGGCCACCACGGGCTCAGTGGAAAGTATTTCCTTAGGAACCAGAAGGGCCGGTTTCGCTAATCCTGTGCTGGGAGCGGCCAGGATGAGCTGCAGGGAAGTGGGGCAGCTGTGAGTTTTCGACCTGCACCTGAGGACTAGACCCAGTCCTGGTGTTTCTTCATACATGTACGTCCCTTACACGTGCTTGTTCTCAATGGGAAGAAAGTCATTTTCACAGAGAAATGTTTTCTGCGAGGTGCAGACATACCAGAGCATCAAATGTGTTAAGATTTCCTACAGCAGTAGAGGTGTGGCTTTTAAGAGGTCAAAATTTTCTTTATGAGTTTCTGATGTTTTCTGGCTGGAGGATGAAGGGACTCTGGGGGAGGGGGAGAGGGGTGGTTCTGGCTGAAATGGAAGCGAGGAGTTTTCCTCCTGCTTGACCTTCAGACCGTCCCCAGATGATCTCTGACCTTTGGAAACTTCACACCACACTCGAGAGACACCGTTCTCCCTGGGAAGAGAGAAGGGGCAGCCTCCTGAGGGGTCCACAGGGAAGGGAAGTCCCCAAGCCTCAGGCACAGGTGGAACCGGGACCCTGTCTCCTGAAACAGCAGACTGCCCTCCCTGTGCAGTGGTTGGTCTGCAGTGTGGCTTTAAAAAGAATGGGTGTGTTTCCTGAGTGTGTGGTCATGAAGCATATAGAAGAATTATCCTCATGCAGTCACTCTGGCATCGCTCCACCCTAAGTTCCCAAAGGGAGATCTGAGAATATAGCTTGGGATTGTTGTCATCGGTGTCCTCAACTTAAAATGTGTCTAAGGCTGACCTGGGACTAAATCGGGATGATCTAGCCCCAGTTGGCTAAGCTCTGTGAACCTCGGTTTCCTCACCCTTAAGGCTCTTTCAATATGTAGGCTGGATGGTTCTATTGCCAGTTTTCATTTATGGACTATTGATCAATTAGCAATAAGTAACTACGTGTGTGTATATTTTTTCACATGCACCAATCTGGGGGTAAAGGTATTTAGAAATCTATTTGATTGCATAGTACTAGAGTGGGTGATAAATATTTGTTGAATGGATGAATGAATCTGTACTGGGACCTTCCACAAACTTTGGTAAAACAGGCTTTGAACCAATGGAATCTTTCATGCCTTGCAACATCTTTAAGCAGCAATTCGCCATGATATGCTAATTACACAAATGCCTAGCTCTCTTCTGAATTAACATTAGGCCTCCAATATTTACCACACCAAATATTTCCCCCCTTCTTAGCCAATGATGACCATGAAGATGACCATTGCGTAAGTCAAGCTGTTTCAACATTTTGTGTGATCTGTCAACCATTCAGTATCATTCTTCTTATCAAACTAGTCATCCCACAGGCACCAGTAACATTATTTTCTCACAATTTTTAAGTTTTTAAATCATTTCCATTGTAACGGTGTACCTTCGACATTCTTGAGTATTTGCACTGCTTGCACGTGCTGAGGTTCATAATTTTTGAAGCTCACGGTGCCTTCCACGTTTCCACATAAACATGGCAGACATGCCACAACCCAGAAGGTGTCAGTTAGTGACCTCTGGATGAATCAGTTACAGGGTAGCCAACCTGACACTTAAGTTTTGGGGTTTTTTTAAAGAATTCTTTTAAAGTTTTATTTGTTTGTTTGTTTTTAGATGGAGGGAAAGGGAGGGAGAAAGAGAGGGAAAGAAACATCAGTATGTGGTTGCCTCCCGCATGACCCCCACTGGGGACCCGACCGGCAACCCAGGCACGTGCCCTGACTTGGAATTGAACCTGCAACTCTTTAGTTCCCAGGCTGGCATTCAACCACTGAGCCACACCAGCCAGGGTGACACTTAAGTTTTTAAAATTCATTGCCAGTACAGCCTTGGCTGGGTGAGTCAGTTGGTTGGAGCATTGTCCCATACACCAAAAGGTTGCAGGTTCGATCCCCAGTCAGGGCACATACTTATGTTGTGAGTTTAATCCCCAGTCAGGGCACATATGGGAAGAAAACAATCAATGTTTCTCTCACATATCAATGTTTCTCTCTCTCTCTCCCCACCTCCTTCCTCTCTTTCTAAAATCAATAAAACACATCCACAGGTGAGGATTAAATTTTTTTCAACTCATTGCCAATCTATGAAAAACTCAGAGGAGCTCACATGGAAATCCAGATTTCTGGTTTCTCTTAAACAATCACACCTGCATTCCCTCTGCTGGTCCCTTTGGACAAGACAGATTTTCCCGTGTGCCGGAGTCCTGCCCCTTAAACTGGGCTCGTTTCAGGCAGTTAGTTGCATTACCTGCCTGGTCCTCGTGGGCATTTGAGATGGACTCACACCCCAGACAGGAACGTGGCCTGGAGATTTAAACAACCGTGTGAGCCCACTTACGCCCCCTACCACGTCAGGGCAGGCAGATGTGGTATACTTATTCCGAAGCGTGGTTTTCTGCCTCTGGACACATATAATTGACAATTTATCAATTCAGTGGCTTCTGTAAATCCAGTACCAAAAGCAGTGTTGGAGAGGCCATCCTTCATTCATTCTGGTGCTTGTTTCTTGCTTGATTCTTAATTTAAAAAAAGAATTTTATTTTATTTTTTGTTATTTAACCATTATCTCTTGCTTTAAATAGGAAAGAGCAATGAGAAGGGAGATCAGGTGGCAAAACAGCCTTCTCCCTCCCGTTTCTCATTCCTCTTCCTGGAGTTCATTGAGGGCAGGGTGCTCTTTGTAGGGCAAACCCCTCACTGTGTAAGCGACTGAGGAGGCCCTCCGAGGGGTAACAGGAAGTCCTCCAGTTAAACCATGTGACCCCCCTGGCATGTATGTATCACTTTTCCGAGCTACCATATCATGCATCTAAAAGAAGACCTCCAGTTGCTGATTAACAAGCACTCAGCCTCCTTGTATAAACAGTACACAGCCAAAGGAGAATGGGAAACATCACTGAGGTTCAGTCCTGGTTAGTTGGGTGGGAAGCAAAGGGGTGGGAAGCACGTGGTCCTGGGCTGGCCCGTGAACTCTGCAGGAACAGAGGATGCGTCTTACCCACCACTGTGTTCTCCGTGGCAGAAAGTAGGGTGAGCGAGGGAAACAGTGAACGGGTGAGTTCGGGTGTGCCGATTGCTGTAGGGTGTTGGGGTCCCAGAGATTGGCTGGTGGAAGCGTTCTCACGCACTGGTACTTATGTCGCCATTATGAACACCACCCGTCCGGCTCAAGGGACTTCATTCTTAGCCATGGTTTCTTCTCCCTGAATGTGACTCTTCTCAAAGCAGGCAGAATTTGGAGAAGACCCATGCCTTCTCCTTTATTGCTACTTGAACTTTCTTGGGTGCAGAAAAAATGGGGTAAAATATAATTTCTTTATTATCTAACATAATCTAAAAATCATCTAAAATTTAATGTACCATCTAAATCTATAGTACTTTAGTTCACATTAAAAATCTGACTAAGTCGGCCCCTTCTTCATGTCAGGTGTCAGTCCTTGAACTTCAGCTTGTTAGCTTCCAAGCGCTTCCCCCCAGAGATGGCGCTCTCCAACAGCTCGATCCATCTCCTGCCGCTGCAGCGTGGTTCGTGGTTTCCGCCGCGACCCCCAGCCACAGCTCCGTTCCGCAGTATGCACTGCACACAGGCCGGCTCTCCCTCACCCTTGCCCTGATGGCTCGTGGTCACTGCGGTACGTCCTCCTCTTTCCTAAATGCCATGTGTCTACGCAGGACCTCTCCCTTCCCCGAACTCCTTACGTAATTAACCTCCATCGCCCCTGACTCATCTTTCTCCTTTATCCTCTCTCGCGTCTAGCTCCGGAGTGGAGCAGGTCTTCTGTTTCTGTTTCCCAGGCCTGGCAGTGACCGCCGCCTCCCTCATCCACGGGCAGGGCTTGCTAACCCTTCTCATTTCTCATCGCTGCCCCGTCCATCCCATTTCTCTGCCAACAGAGTGATCTAAAACCATCTGTGTCATCGTTGGCTGTGTCCTGCATGCGGTCCCCGGGATGCTCTTCACCTGGGTTTGTTTTGGGTCTTCCCTGGCACTTCGTTATACACAAGAAACTCTTGCTTGATGAGCGAGCATTTGGGATTAGGAAACTGGAATTAGGAAGCCGTCGTAGGAATTCACCGCAGCTCAGCCGACTGTCCTTTGGCCTGGTACGCAGAGACCGGCAGCTGATTCATACATCTATTTAAAAAATGGAGAACTTGGCCAGACATATTTTCATACTGCAGCTGCAGTAAAAACAAAAACTTGTCATCTGGGCCTCTGTTTTCTTAAAACAGAGCGCCTGCTACCTGCATCGTGGGCTTGCTGCAAATGTTAAAGGTGGTGTTGTCAGGGCACCTGGCACGGGGCACAAGTAAGTGCCAATAAATTCCAGTCGAATCTTAATACAGAGGTGGATTAAATGAATGAATCTGAACTGCCGTAATGAAAACTTTAGGTATTTTATGTGTCACAGTTGACAAATTCAGGGTCAATAAAATTTGGCATTAAGACCATTGTTAAGTGTGTTAGCATGTATTATCTCATTTATTCTCTCCCTTTTTAAAAGGATTTTTATTTACTTTTAGAGAGGGGAAAGGAGGGAGAAAGAAAAGGAGAGAAACACCCATGTGTGAGAGATACAGGGACAGGTTGCTTCTCATGTGTCCCCATCTGGGGACCTGGCCCACAACCCAGGCATGTGCCCTGACTGGGAATCGAACCAGTGACCTTTCTGTTTGCAGGCCAGTGCTCAATCCACTGAGCCGCACCAGCCAGGACATAGCTCATTTATTCTCCAAAGTAAACCTGTGATGCAAGTAGCACACTCTCCAATTTACATATAAGTTCAGCCGAGGACAGTGAAAACACCTTCCTCACACAAGATCCACTAACCCGCCGGAATCGAGACTTTTCTCTGAATCCTAATTCCACGTCCTGTGCTTCTCCCAAGCGCCATGCTCCTGAATTATTTTCCTGATTGTTTCTTTTCTACTTCATACTTTCAGGTTTGTGTTTTTAAAAGACCTGTGACTTTGCATTTCCATATTTGATTCACACTCCTTGTCATGTTTTGCTTTCTATTTGCTTATTTTAAAATCTGTGCTGTTGCATCTGTGTCCTGGGCGGTCGGGAGCATCTCAGACACTGTGTCAGCGGCTGCGGCAGCCGGCTGCTGACGAAGGTGCAGGGGACGTTGTTTCCGGCGTGGGAAGTGCAGGTGAGTGGCGCTCATTCACACCAGCCTGCGTCTGTCGTGAGGACTGTTCGTGTAAATGGGTTATGAAGTGTCACTGAATACGTAGGGGGCTGCTCTAAAGGTATACAAATTCTCTACTTTTGAAATAGAGCCTGCATAGGGTGCTGAATTCAACTTTTTACAACTTAGAAATATCGCAGAGGTGACATTTTTGTGGACTTGGCATCTGATGAAAATAGTATTTGCAGCTTGAACAGCCCCCTTCTTTTTATAATCCACCTGGCAGTAACAGGGAGGATCAGCCCTTGTGACACGGCTACGGGTTACACGGCTGCAGGCAGGGGTGGTGACGCCAGCATCACACAGTGATGGTGTCCGTCTTTGTGGGGCAGCAGCAGGTACACGGTGCATCCGTGGGAGACCCGCCACTCTTGTTTCCGTGAGTGTAGTCTCCATCCCCAACTCGTTCTTTTTATGTTTTCTCTCTTCACTTGCATGTTTCTACCTCTCTGTTGAAGTTCTCATTGAGTTCAACCTCTCTTCCCCTGAGACCATGGAGCACCCTTATAACCCATGTGCATGTCTCCCTTTTGTTTAGTTCTTTGTCTGGAGCTTTGTCCCGTTCTTTCATTGGGGCCATGTTTCTTTGTCTCCCCATCTTGGCCACCCTGCTGGGTGTGTTTGTCCGTATTAGGCAGAGCTGCTGTGTCTCCTGCTCTTGGCAGAGTGGCCTCAGGTGGGGTCCAGTGGTGCAGTCTCCCTGGTCACCTGAGCTGAGTGCTCCAGGAGTAGGTCGTGTGTGCTTTCCAGTTGTACTTGAGCCTTGATTGCTGTTGGCACGTCAGCAGGAAGAGTTGACCTGTAGAGTCATTGGCTGTGAGAACTGGCCATGACTACAGTGAAGAAGAATTAGTGCCTGTGCTGACCTCATGGAGCAGGATTCACTATAGCAGGACTCTGGTGCCTGCCGAGTCCCCTTCCTCTGGATGTGATTTGTGGAGGTGGCTGTGGGCCGCTCGGGTGTGGTCTGAAGCTTATCATCAGGTATGTTGGATCTGGGGCTTTTTTGGAGGGGCTCTGATGCAGGCCAAGGGCAGCCGCTGCCTGTGCCTGGCCCCGGACCACCTGGTGTGAGGTCCGAAGTGATCTGCAGGGGTTGCTGCTCGTGCTAGGCTCGGAGGTGTCTAGGAGAGGCTAAGCTGTGAACTGAGGTTGGCTGCCACTAGTGCTAGACTTGGAACCACTTGGCCAGCGATGCAGGGCATGCCTAAGTCAGGTGCTGCTTGTTTCAGGTTCGTAACCCTTGGAGAGATTTTAGGAAAGTTTGTAGCCTCAGCAGAGATAAGACATTTGTATGGAACAGCCTCCAGAAATGACATGGGTGGGCTAACCATTTGGTTGGGGTGCAGTCTCATGGAATCCCCAGGGAGGGGCAGACAGTGTATCCAGGTTAGTGGAGACGCAGACTTGGTGCCAGCCTGTATGTGCAGGCTGTGGAGGGCTCTGCAAAGGAATAGCCTCTGCCAGCACTTCTGTCTGAGAGAAAGCTGTCCCTCCCTGAGTAAATCCACCTGCAGGCCCTTTAAGAGGACTGCCCGGGGCTGGAGCCTTCCTCTGCTTCACTCAGCCACAGTTCCCACTGGTTTTCACAGCCAGAGTCTATGGTGGCTTCTCTTCCAGGCATGGGAAGCTTGGCCTGGGGATCCTGGTGGGGGGCTGGGACCCCTAACTGTGGGTTTGATGTGCATTTTTCTAAAAACTAGTTGCATTTTTTTCATGTGTCTGTAGGTCCTCCTCGGAAAAAGGACTCTTCAGAACCTCTGCCTGATTTTTAATTGAATTGTTTGGGTTTGTTGTTGTTCAGTTGTATGAGTTCTTATAGATTTTGAGGATTAACTCCTTACTGGAAGTATCGTTTGCAAAACCCTTCTTCCGTTCAGTCAGTTGCCTTCCGGTTGTGTTCATAGTTTCCTTTGCTGATCGGAAGCTCCTAGTTGGGAGCGTTTGCTTTTGTTTCCTTTCCCTTGGAGTCACGTCTACAAAAGCACCTCTAAGACCAGTGTCCAGAAGTTTAATGTGTACGTTTAATTTTTGTATTTTATTTTATTTTAAATTTCAGAATCTAATTGGCCTTATGAAACAACTCATGAATCAGTCAACACCCCATCTAGCAAAGAGGAGGGAGCCCTCTTTTCTGTATTTTATTAAGGTCTTACAGTCCCGTCTTTAACCCATTTTGAGTTAATTTCTGGGTATGATATAAGATAGTGGTCTAATTTCATTCTTTTACATATAGCTGTCCAGTTCTTTTTAAATCTGTTTTGAATTTATTCTTGTATAGGTTATAAGAAGGCAGTGTAATTTTATTTTTTGCGTGTATCCCTCCATTTTTTAAATATCACTTATTGAATAGACTGTCTTTACCTCATTGTTCCTGCTTCCTTTGTCACCTATCAATTGACCGTATGGATGTGGGTTTATTTCTGGGCTCTTCACTCTGTTCCATTGGTCTGTGTGTCTGTTTTTATGCCAGTACCATGCTGTTTTGATGATGGCTGTCTATTTTTTCCAACACCATTTATTAAGGAGACTTTTCTTTGTATATTCTTGGCTTCTTTCTTGTAACTTAGTTGCCTATATATGTGTTGAGTTTATTTTGATTCTGTTGGTCTGTGTGTCTTTTCCTGCCAGTGTCATACTGTTTTGATTACTATAACTTTGGAGTATAGTTTGAGATCAGGGTGGATGACACCTCCAGAATTATTCTTTTTTTTTCTCAGGATTGAAGGAAGGATTCTTAATCAGAGCCAACTTCAAGTATATATGACCCATGCAGTGTCATAGGTTGTATGCTCAAAAGGTCTCTACACTTGGCTTAGGGCTGTGCTGTCACCATCTAAAAATTCTTAATCATTTATGAACAAAGGAGTCCTCATCCTGGTTTTGCACTGGGATCCACAAGGTAGGTAGCTTGATCCTAGGAGAATGATTCGGATTCACAGAACTGGGGAGTGGGGAGAGTCGGCAGCAAGAGAGATTGCAGGATTCTGACAGGCGTAATGAGACGTGTGTAGCTACGTTAGAGGGTTTAACAGACCAGCTCAGAAACACCGAAGGACTTATGCTGTTCGAATGAAGCTTGGAAGATGAATCGAGGCAGACTTTGGATACTGTCCCGGACGTGGTGAGTGATCTCAGATGAGTAGTGAGCAGGAGATTGGTGGGAAGTGTAGCTTTATGACAACTAGCGTGGCGGTAGTGTGCGGGATGGACTTAGGAGCAGTGAGGTAGGAAGCAAAGTATCACGAAGCCAATCCAAAGCCCAGGGGTATAGTAATCAGGGTTAAATAATGCAGAAGAGGCCCAGAAAGCAGAGCACTGAGAAAGACTATGAAGGGAAAGTGGAAGCAACTGTGACCACATGTGGGGTGGAGAAAAGACCCGGAGGCTAGGAGTTCTCCAGCAGCCCCGGGGCCAGCCGTGTGCTCCTGGCTGTGCTCAGGAAGCACGGGATGGCATGCAGTGGTGTATTCACCAGAGGAATGGTGAGTTCCTTTTTAGGTATTTAATATGACAGCAGGAGTTCAAAATAAAATGGTTCATTTTGCCATGGAATAAAAATAATTGCTCACAAAGACAAGAGTTGGAGAAGAGGAAGGATGGCGATCTGTCAGATGTTGCATAAAGGCAAGGGCATTGAAGATTGAGCCAAGGCTTTTTGGTCACAACTTCAGTAGAGCAAGGAGAAGAAGGGCCCCATAAAGACTGTGTGGGAACTGGGGAAATTAGGTAGCATTTCCTAAATGCGTCATGCCTCTTCTGCAAACTGAGTTCCGCATTTGG
The DNA here is from genome assembly GCA_004024845.1 of Tonatia bakeri. Lineage (NCBI taxonomy): Eukaryota > Metazoa > Chordata > Mammalia > Chiroptera > Phyllostomidae > Tonatia > Tonatia bakeri. The sequence goes on along the minus strand of PVIA01007609.1, from coordinate 13,732 downwards.
ATGGTACAGCCCGTCTCATTGGATGGTACACCCAGTTTCCATGCAGAAATGAGGTCATCATCATTGACCCCTCCTCCTGTATTCAGTCCTTGTCTTCCCTGATATTCGGTCAGCTCTCTCGAGTTCTTTGCTATGCCAGGGGTCCCCTGAATCCACCCACGTCTCTTTGTCCCCCCCACTGCTTGTCCTCACCTGATACGGCTCTGAAGGCAAAGGCCTCTGGGATGGTCTGACCCTCATCCTCCCCTCCCCATTCCAACCCTCGCCATCTCGTTTCTCTTTGGAAGTAGGGTTTTTCTGAAATACAGCCTGATTGTGTCACTTTCTGCTGAAGTCCGTGTCATGAATGGTGTTGCCCTCAAGAGATACTGAAGTACTACCCCCAGTGCCTGTGCCTGTTACCTTATTTAGACAGAGGGTGTTTGCAGATGATCACAGCAAGGTGGACTCATCAGGGTGGGCCCTCATTCGCTATGACCATCTCCTTATGAGTGGGGGATACAGCCAAGGATGCCGAAGTTGGCTGGCAAACCACCAGAAGCCGGGGGACAGGAGTGAGAGGGACTCTCCCTCGCAGCCCTCGGAAGGAACCAACCCTACCTACATCCTGGTTGTGAATCAAGTCTGCAGTCTGCGGAACCACGAGACCCTACATTTATGTTTCACAAACTTATTTTAAACAACCCTCTGCGTGGCCCTTTGTTACAGCAGCCCTAGGAAATGAACACAGACCCTAAGATAGCCACATCCTCCTCCCCACCCCGCCCCGGGGCTTTCAGACTGAAGCCCAAATTCCTTAACACAGCTCCATGATCTTGTCTCTGCTAAAGTCTCCAGCCTTTTCTCCCTTTTTTGTGCCCCCTCCCGCATCCTCACTCCCCCACTCCCTGTACTCTGCACCGCGGGAGTGATCGGCGTTGCCTGGTTCTTCCTGTACTTGCTTTCCCTCACCTCCGGTCCTTTGCACACGCCACTCCCCAGTGGTTAGAGTATGTTTCTGCCTTTCCTTTTTGTCTCGTCCCTCAAAAGTCGCAGCTTAGTCCTCTTCGTTCATCTACTCAACGCACACAGTTGACATTTACTGTTACATTAGTTTCAGGTCTGTAGCAAAGTGGTTAGACATTTCTACAACTTACAGAGTAATCCCCGGGCAAGTCAAGCATCCACCGGGCACCATACATAGTATCACAATACTGTCGACTATACTGCCTGTGCTTTGCTGTACATCTCTGAACCTTTCGTGACTGCCAATTTGTGCTTCTTAATTCCCTCGGCTTTTCCACCAAGCCCCAGCCCCTCTCCTCTGGCAACCATCAGTTCGTTCCCTGGATCTGTGAGTCTTTTCTGTTTTGTTTGCTCATTTACTTTGTTTCCTAGATTCTACATACAAGTGAAATCTTACCCATTTGTCTTCATCTGCCTGACTTATTTCACTTAGCATAATGACCTCTAGGTCCATCCCTGTTTTTGTAAATGGTAAGTTTTCATTCTTTTTACGGGCGAGTAATATTCCATTTTGTACATACACCACTTCTTCTTTATCTAGTCATCTATCCATCGTTGCTTCCACATCTTGGCCATTGTAAATAATGTTGCAATCAACCAAGGGGTGCATATATCTTTTTAAATTAGTGTTTTGGCTTTCTCTGGATGAACACCCAGAAGTGGGATTGTTGGGTCATATGGTAGTTCTATTTTTAATTTTTTGAGGAACCTCCATTCTGTCGTGCTACCTGATACTCAAACTATACTACAAGGTTACAGGAATCAAAACAGCATGGTACTGATCTGAAAACAGACACATAAATCAATGGAGGGAGCCCAGCACCAAACTTACACCTGTATGGTCAATTAATCTGTGACCAAGGAGGCAAATATATAATGAGGTAAAGGCAGTGTCTTTAATAAATGGTGTTGGGAATATCCAACAAATACTATTGAAGTGCCAGGTACAGTGCTTAGAAGTAACACAACAAAGAGAGCCCTCTCTTCCTGGGACTCCCAGGCTAGCGGGGGAACCAGGAGCCCGTGCGGCACCAGGAGATGAGTGCTGTGGGCAGAATGTCGAAGGCTGTAGAGTCGACGGAGCGTAGAATGTGCTTGAGGACGCACAGCAGCGCGGACCCCCGAGCCTGTAACGAGAGAGACCAACAGCAAGCAGTTCCGACCACACCAGTTTGGGCGCTCAGCCAAGCTCAGAACCCTGGGCCGTGGCCTGTCCCGCGGAAGGCAGGGGTGCCAGGTGGGGCTGAGAAACGGGTACTGGTGCAAAGTTTACATAAAAAGTAGGGAGGTCTTTCTCACCTCATGCTGCCCCCTCCTTGCCATAAAAAAAGGAGGACTGATTGCTGAGGGGAGGGGAGTATAAGGAGATTAAATGGTAATGGAAAAAATATAAAGATTTTTTAAAAGGAAGACTCAGGGAAAAAGAGGTTTTGGCTATTAAAATGATAGTAGAAATAGAACGTCCAATAGAAGGTTGAAGAAAAAGTAGAAAATCCTGAACAGGAAGGCCAAACGGCAGAAAACAAGAGGAAAAAAGTGAATGAAAATTAGGGGATCAGTCCTAAAGGCCCAACAAATAAATTTAATCCCAAGGAAGAGAAAACAGAAAACAGAGGGAAGGGGTGGGGGAGAGGGGGAGAGAGAGACTGACTTCCCAGAACTGAAATATTTCATTTTCTGGATTAAGAGATCACTGAATCCCTAGCCCAATGGCTGAAAACAGACCTACTCTAAGACATATAAAATTTCAGAATGCCAAGCATAAAGAGAAAATTCTAAATATTTCTAGAAATTTTTCAAAATGACATGCAAAGGGCCATAAAACAGGATAGTACCAGACCTCTCAACAGCAACCCTAGAAGCTACAACATACCCTAACGATTCTTTCAGAATTCTGAGAGAAATGATTTCCAGTGTGGACTTCCAAGACTATATATGTTTCCAGTTTTAAACTGTCTCAAAAACGTTATGTCCCAAGAAATCTTTCCCAGAAATCTGCTGGAGGGTGTGCTTGTGAACACGGAAGTGGACCGAGGAAGTTGAGGCGGAGTGGTCCAGAAGGAGGAGGTCCCACAGGGAGGGCGGAGAAGGGGGTTCCCAGGATGATGGTGGAGGGAAGTTTCTAGGTGGCTTCTGGGCAGCAGGGCCTGGTGGGAGGATGAAGGACTACAGGAAGGACCCCTCCAAAAGGAGAAGAAAAAGAGAGAGAAATGGGTTCACTTCTTAATTTTTAAAAAGTTTATCTTGCTCTGGCTGGCGTAGCTCAGTGGATTGAGCTCGGGCTGCAAACCAAAGCATCACAGGTTCGATTCCCAATCAGGGCACATGCCTGGGTTGCAGGCCACAGCCCCCGGCAACCGCACATTGATGTTTCTCTCTCTCTTTCTCCTTCCCTTCCCTCTCTAAAAAAATAAATAAATAAAATCTTTAAAAAAAGAGAGAATAAATTTTAAAAAAAAAGAAGTTTATCTCTGTTGGAGTGTTTGATACAGAATTAGTGGTAGGCACATAGAAACCCAGCCAAGGAAAAAAGCTGCAGTAATAAAATATAAACATAGTGCTGTGCCTGTTATAACTCAGCGGTGTATACGCACACAGTCCTTGTAAAAGCTGAATGTAAATTGAACTGGAAAGACATAATAACCTGTTTTAGGGGATGGTGGGAGGGTTAGTGCATGTATGCTGGCAGAGTTCGAAGTAAAAAAAAAAAAAAAGAAAGAAATCTGATCCTGAACAATCAACAAAGCACAAGCATAGCATCTGACAATGTGGAGTAGCCAGAGAAACAGTGAAAACTTGACGATAGCTCTTTCTGGGGACCAGGAATTGGAGGTAGAGAGGGGGTGTCCCGGTGTGTCTCACCTGAACCTCAAGGCAATGTTTGACTTCTACAGCTGTATGCATATATAACTGGGATCAAAAAATTACAGAAAACACAGACTCACACAGAAATGTGCACACAAATATGAATGGCAACATTATTTACAATTCGAAGAGGAGAAACAAATGCCTGGTGATGAATGACTGGATGGATGCAATGTGGTCCACATTGTACCTACGATGGAATGTTATTCCTCTGTGGGAAGCGCTGGCACATGCGACCACATGGGTGAGCCTCGAGAATAGTCTGCTCAAGGAAAAGAAGCTAGTCATGGAAGACCACGGTTTGTAGGAGATGTTCGGTGCGGGCGCATCTGTGAGGAGACCAAACAGATTAGTAACTGGCAGTGGGGGAGCAGGGGGTGAGTGGGGAGTAGCTGTGAGTAGGGAGTAGCTGTGAATGGGGAGTAGCTGTGGATGGGGAGAAGGTTTCTCCTGGGGAAGGTGAAAATACTCTATAATCACGTAGTGTCATCGTTGCCCAATTCTGTCCAAACCCCACTGAGTTTTGAACAGTGAATTTTATGGTATGAGAATCACACTATTGTTTTAAAATTAAAGGAAAAAACCCTGACTCATAGTGTTGTTGTGAGGAATCGATGCGTGAAGGTGTGCGAAGGGCCTAGTCCCGCGCCTGGGGTAAATACTGCAACGCAAATGAACGTGTGTGTGGCACTTACCGCGTGCCAGGCGCTCTTTGGGGTTTCCCACCTGCATCCACTCGCTTACCCGTCACAGCAACCGTACGAAGTAGACACTGCGCTTCACTCCGTTTTCTAGGCGAGGAGACGGAGGCCGGGGACATTCAGCACTCTGCCCAAGGCCCCACAACCAGCGCAGCCGTCGAGCTGGGCTGTAGCCCCGCAGTTGGCTCGGCATCTTTCCTCGTAACCCTCCACGGGGCGCCCTCCTGGGCAGCCTCCCAGAGCCCACGTCTATGCTAGTGCGGTGTGTCTGTCCCCACGGGTGCTGCACATCCGCCGTGGCTCTGAGGACCGCTTGTCTGTGTCCTTGAGCACAGCGGACCTTCCACAAGGGCAGGGACTGTGCTCCTCTCAGTCACTGTCCCTCCAGGCCCCTCGGGTGCTGGAGGGTAAGCAGTAGCATGAAGCAGAAGTGTTTTCCTTTGTATAAATCCCATGAGCAAATGAAGGGGAAGTTGCAGGAGCATAAGAGATGAAAGGTTCTAGAAAAATACGAGATCGTGGATGGAGCAAGGCATCTGAGGGAACGGAAGACATAAGGTTAAGATTATAATGGGGAACCGTGGGCCTGGGGGGACGGAAGACCACCTCCTTCAAGACTGAAGGACAGGAGGAAATGACAAATCTTGTGAGAGCAGAGACGCTAGATAAGGAAGCTCACACCGCGTGCCTTGATCGTCCTGATAATGAAGGGGCAGGAATCTTGGGCCAGGGAAGGATGCAGGGGAGGGGGTAGGAGACTGAGGCAAGAACTCTGGGGTCGCTTTAATATATTGATGAATAAATACGATGGACCCAGAAAGAAAGCACATACACACAAAATTATACATACATTTTAGGGGTCCACGGACCCAGAGTTGAGAATCCCTGCTCTCAGTAACGCATGGAATCAAACACAAGTGCTTCCGAGAAGTAATTTGGAGGCAAGCAGCTTGAATGCGTGGCCTGCGAGTCTGTGTTTCTGGGAGGGCAGTAGCTGGTGCGGGGCTGGGGCTGGGGCGCTGGGTCTCAGAGCAGCAGGAGGGCGAAGTGGGAGAGACAGTGGGAGGGGAGGGAAGCACAGCAGCAGCGGCTGAAGCAGTGGCAGAGGTGGCAGTAGAGGCATGTGGTGGGTGGGGCGTGGGAGAGGGGCGCTGTGGGGGCAGGTCATCAGGGGCGCATTGTCTGCAGAGAAGACAAAAACAATACTGAAACCAAACGTCGGTCTCCAGTCCATCATCGTGATGCCCCAGCGATTCTCAGCCCTGACGGTAGTCAGCCACCCCTCCCTGTAGAAGCGTGGTTCTGAGGCCCACACAGTCATCCACCTCTGGGTAGGCTTCTGCCACCTGAGGCAGATGCAGAGAAGAAGCCGGAGGGAGTGGTGCAGGATGTGGGCGAGGTGGCGGCGGCGGTGTGGAGCCGAAGCTGAGCTGGCGCTCCGGCAGAAAGACTCCCTCCACCCGGCGGGCGTGGGCAGCACCGCGTGGCGGCGGCTTTCCTCTCCTACCGTCTAGACGTCATCTGAAATCCTCAGTCTCCTTTGACCTGAACCAGCCACCACTCATGACTGTGTCTCACCGTCTTCAAAAGTCAGCCCCGGCCAGACCTGCACTTTGTCCCGCTGCCTATCTCACCTCTCTCCTCTGCTGGACCCCGGCTCCTTGAGGGCAGTGACTGCGTCCTGTCTGAGTCACCGGCCCTGCAGGTACGCACCCACGTGCAGTCTGAGCCAGCAGCGAGGATCAGTGGCTCCTCCCTGTAGAGGCCTCAGGGCCACATTTATTTTTTTTTTTAGGGGGATTCACAGTCACTGCATAATTTATTTTTTAATCCAAAGACCATCGAGACACTGTCCGTGGATCCCTGAGTGATGACCACCTCCACCCATGTGGACACCACGTAAAACTAAGTAGTGTACTTAGTGCCCTCACAGCAGTGCGTGGGTGTCCTCTGGTGTCCCCAAAGGATTTAGGTGCTTCTGGAAACCCCCCCGCAACCTCTTCCTGGGGAGGAGTAAAGCCACAGCGAAGACAGGGTTCGAGCACAGCTTCCCTGGGGAGGCACAGAGGGCTGACCGTTCTCTGTGCGGTGAAACACTTCTGGAAGGGGCCGAATCTCTGCCCTCTCTTCCTAGTCTTCCACCCGTCCCCAGAGTTGGGGGGGGGCCTTGGGGGCTTCTGACTGAGGAGCTGCCCACCGCCGGCTAACAGACAACGGCACCCAGAACAGCATGGTTTAACATTTGAGATCAGAAGCAGGACCATTCTGGAGGAGAAATCCAAGAAACAGGAGAAGTACAAAAGCAGTCCCCCGTCCAGAGGGCCCATGGCCAGGCTCCAGGCCCCCAGTCGAGACAAGCCAGCGGAAAGGTCAAGACTCTTCCCTGCCGTGGGAGCTGCCACACAGCTGCGTGTCCTGGTCCCTCACCAGCAGACTGGCTGCGGGGGCCACACGGACTCCAGACCACGTGGAGGCCACGCCTAACGTCCAGTCAACAGGACTCAGGGCCCTCCCATCCTCTGCCACCGCCACCACGGTTGGGCTCTGAGCCCTTGAACATTCACATTTGAAGATGGACCTTTGACCTCAAGACAAGCATCAGGAGTTTGGGCATAAGACAGAACATTTTTATTCTATGGCTCATTTTATGAAACACACCTTCAATACATAAACCTGGTCCGTATGAAGGAATGTAGCTGCCCGGGTCACGCAGTGGCTGCCCGAGCCATCCCCTGCTGCTCTCCATAGGAAACGTGTAAATAATTGACATCGGTAATTGGGTTAAAGAGATCCTCCACCAATGGTTGTTCTATAAATAAAACAATGAGTAAATAATATAGCAACCTTGAGTTTCTAGCTGCCTTCCTTCAAGAGGGCATTCTGTTCTGTTTGCACCAGTAAGATCATTGTTTGGAGACTCTTACAAGAGGTTTGGTTTAGGCTGGGGCGGGCTTGCGTGAGGAAACCCCTTGTAGTTTGTTTCAGGTGCACTGCCACTTTTCCCTGGGCTCTTTCACTAGAAGTGAATAATTTGTTTATCTCTGTTGTAAGTAGCCAGAAGCCTGGGCCTCGCATTCACAGCTGGAGTCAGAGGGAGAAGGCCAGGTAGCTGCTGGCTGGCCTCCGCGTGTTATCTGAGATCAGACAGGTTGAAGTAGCCCTGGGACTAACAACTGCTAGGGGAGGAGAAAAAAAAGGGGGAAGGAAGAGAAAAATGCTTATGAAGAGGAAGTGGTAAGAGGCTTCTACATTTCAGTGAGACCTGTGCAGTCAGGTGATTTCTGCTGGGGAGGGGACAAGAAAAAACTTTAAGTAAAATGTCCTTATAAAGACAAAATCTATTTCTTTCTTGGCTGACGATTTGTCATTTTAGTCACTTCCTGCCTTGTGACCACACACTTGGGTTGACAAAGTTCTGCAAATCAGAAGGAAAGGAGTTTCTGGTCACAGGCCAGTACCACTGACGACGGTTTTCCTGCAAGGTAAATGTTCTGTGTCTTTTTGTCATTTCTAAGTTATTCGGGTGCTGTGTTTGCTGGGTGGCTCTGTGTCTGTGGGTTGTAGATTTTTGTCTTCAGAGGACTGGAGTTCTGGGCACCTGTCACCTGTGCCCTTGGGGAGCCCTGCCACCGTTAAATTGCTCGGCAATGCTGTGGCCACCTCCTGTGGCTGTCCAGAGTGGGACCCCTCCGCTCTTGGGGTGGCTTCTCCAGTTACCCACTGCGATCACCCCCCAAAACTGTGATTTGTTTTCTTTTTAAACTAAACCTTGTTGTGATTTATGTCTATGGCTTTATTTCAGGGAGGCTGTTTACTGTGATTTTTATCTACTTTAAACCGTTTTCGGGAAAGTACATATTGATCATTTAGGTTGTGCCTAATGGGGGTGGTTTAATTTTAGCTCCTGTGGTTCTATATTTCTAAAAAATCTCCGTAACAATCCTTTAGTGGCTACATTAACATCTCGAGTCACACGTTAGTGTGTTACTAGCTACTTGAGTGATTCTGGTGCCAGCAGTTTTTAATGGGTGTGCTCAACAACCATGCAAAATTAGAGGGCACCTCTTCTCATTTATGCTCTCAAAATAAAAGCCATTTGTGTCCCTTGTACTTTTTCATAGATTTTTCTGAAAAAAAAAAATCTATGCTATTTGTTATGCTTTTGGCCACACAAATGACTGTGAAATTTTGGATGAAAGTTTTCTGTCTACCATAGAAATTCTTATGAAGTCGATAGGGGATATTTATTCCAGGAACTTGGTTGAAACACAGACTTTTCGGATCTTGTAGCATGAGCCTGTATTTAATTATGATCACGACACGTGAGGAGCATCAAAGCCACTCAGACTGGGGGTGGATTCATACATCAGCACACTTCACAAAACCCAACTTTTTAAAATCAGGTGTAGTAACTTATTTTCTAAAATCATTCCCTCAGGACAACTTTTTAAAAAATCATTAAACAAAGGTGTTTTGTTGGCATACGTTTTGACTTTAACTTTATATAAAGTTTATCCTAACTGGTTTCTGGTCAAATCATGGAAGAATACCGGCACAGGCAATTTTGAATGAGAGTAACCGTGTATGTATAAATGTGAATCTCTGGATGTTGCAAAAGGCGGCCGTCAATATTGCTTCCCACGTCTCACTTGAAAAACAGTGTGGACTTGGGAGAGGCAGACTTGAACCCTCTGAAGGAACAAATTTAAAGATATGCTGGGTGTGGTTGCAGGCAAAAATGTTTCTGAGAATCAGGTAAATGAGGGCACAAAGGTATGTCGGCATTCTCCTTACCCTGGGAGGGAGTCAAGGGCAGTATGAAAAAAGTTAACTCAAAAGAGTAAACAGTCTCTTGATTTAAATCAAATTTGGCTTGTTAAAGCAGCCACCTGATGTGTTTAAACTATCTATTCCTCTTCATTCTCGCTCCCTGCCTCAGCATCAGAGAAGAACCTTCTGGTCTTGCCCTGCAAACAAGCATGGCAGTGGGGCGTGGAGTTGGGCCTGTGGGGACATTTCAGGAGCCACCTCTGGGATGCTTTTTTTTTTTTTTGCTTTGTCACCTTTCAAATTGTGTCTCATTCATAAATTATGCCTTGAAGCAGGTGGTAACTTGGGAAACAATTTTTGTGTTTTTACGTCATTTATAATTCTCTTTCTAAACTTTTGGGGAAGGGGAGGCTAACAAGTAAAGGCTCTTCAAATGGATCTGTTTAAGTTAGAGAGAATGGGCCGAGTAATAACAACACCGAACTTTTGTAATTACTGTGAGCAGCCACTCTCCATGCACGACACCATTTAGACCTCTTTACAGACGTGGGGTGGGCTTTGACCTTTGCGGAAACTGGCCCCTGGGTCCAGGGCAGTTGGAGGGCGCGGGGGCAGCAGGTGGCCAGGATTCGGGCTCCATGCTGCCTCTGTAAGCCTGTGCACCTGGTCCGGGTCCTCTCTTCCGCACCTGCGCACTTTCTCCCCAGATGTAGGTAATTGAAGGCTTTTCTTTCTGCGCTGCCTAATGAGATCTGGGCACTCAGAGCTGTAAGAGGCAGGGAAGGAGACCAGAGGCGAAGGGGGAGACAGACAGACAGACAGAAGGAGACAGAGGGAGAGAGAAGGAGAGAGGGACAGAGAAAAGGGAAAGAGAAAAAAAATATGACGATAAACCCAGAAATATTTTTGTTTTTATAATGACAGACATCACTGCAGGTTTCATCTCATAGTAGGATGAAGTATTTTCCTTTAATTAATGCATGATTTTACTGAAGAATTATGTGCCCTCACAGACTTGCCCAACCACTTCCCCCGCCTTCTTTCTTGTCACTTCCTTCTGCCTGGCCGCCTCCCAGGCCCCCCACTTACGCAGGTTCTGGGTACACAAGACCACACACCACCAGGAAGTCCTGTGCTCTTTCACTTTTTTTTTTTTTTTTTGCTGCAACAGTTTCTCCAATTGCTTTCTTCTCTATTTGTAAACCCCCTGGTTATTTGTCCAGGCTCATGCCTAAGGAGCATGCCCTCAGGGAGGTCTTTTCCTACTGAACTCCACTCCTGCATTTCTTGCACAAAGTGTCTTCTATGTGTGCTTGCTGAAGGCTTCAATGTTAGAGTGAGGGGATCGGTACTAACACCGCGTCACTCTCACGTCCTGAACTGCTGACAGCCTGGGCTCCTTCTCTCGTCTCTCCTCTCACACAGTAGGTGCTAATGATAGTTATCGAATTGCAAATTTGTCGCAAGTATTTTTTCCTCGGTTCCTTAGATATTCGTGGGCGCTTTTTCTTTGATTTAATTTATTAACTTAATGTGTACTGAGCTCCCCCAGGGACTGCTATGAAGGGAGACGCAATAGTAAAATAATACTTTGCATCCCGCCATCCCTCCTCCTTGCCGAAGCACTCTTCTGTATTTTAGCCTCAAAGTACTTGGTGGACACTGACGTCGAGAATTTAAGAAACTTTCCAGTGACCACTGCAGACAGGCTAAATTACAGTCTCATTATTTTAGCCAAAGTACATTCACGGAGCTAACGCTTAGCTACCCTTATCAAAACTAAGGCCTTGATAACGGGCTTCTTTGATGACGAAGAACAAAGCACCATTTTTGCACTAACTTTTACTCACTTGGGCTTATTCTCAGAACACACTCAAGGCAACTTCTCCTTGTTACCTGAAGAGTACAGGCCCCTCTACATATAGGGGAGAGAGCAAACTAGTTTTATTTTTTAAGATTTTATTTATTTTTAGAGAGGGAAGGGAGGGAGAGAGAGAGAGAGAAACATCAGTGTGCGGTTGCTGGGGGACATGGCCTGCAACCCAGGCATGTGCCCTGACTGGGAATCGAACCTGTGATGCCTGGTTCGCAGCCCGAGCTCAATCCACTGAGCTACACCCACCAGGGCAGCAAACAAGTTTTGAAGTGAGGTTAGATAAAATGAGAGGGAATTTTCTTATAAGATTATAGTTATGAAGTTAGAAGTGTATAAAGTAAGACTCTAAAGGCATTGGACTTTATGCGTGATAGCAGATTTTACAGCAGAGTAACATTATTTAGATTAGTTGTCTTCCTAGGTTCTGGGGGCATTTTTGGGTTGGTAGTTGCCCTGCCCACAGATAGCATCCAATGAAATGACACTCTTCCATCTGCCTGTGGAACCCTGCAGAAACGAAACTTAGAACCAGAGCATGCCAGAGCATAAAACACATCCACGCCAGCAGATTTTAAGAACTTCGAGTGTCCCCATGCTGCCAGATGGCAGTGCACTTCCCAAGTCAAAAGGGTGGCTGTTCCACGTGGTTTTCGTTTCAAAGCGCTAAGACGTGGCCACCTGATCGGATGTTCATCTTCTAGGGGTGCCTCCCCACAGCTGCTGCGACCCTGGGCACCCAGGCGGCCCCTCCCACTTGCTTTCCTCCGTGCCCTCTTCGTTCAGCTTCCTTGCACTATTGCCTGTTCTGTTGTGCGAGTGTATCAGTTTCAGTCATCACACAGTGTTCCCAGCAGTCTCCTAGACCATCTTGTAAGATGCCGCAGGCGGCAGGGTGCGGAGGGGAGGCTTCCAATGTGTCAGCTTAATAATGACATCCAAGATCAGGCAGGCCAAAAAGTTTGCATGGTTGTTTTCCATAAATTAAAAGACACATTTTTCATTTGCACCAATGACTTTATTGATTTGGCTATTTGGAGTATGTCGGCTGTCTCCTACTATTGGCTTTTAGTGGGTAGAGGCTGGGGGTGCTGCTAAACATCTTCCAGTGCATAAGGCAGCCCCACGGCAAAGAACTATTTGGCCAAAATGTCCATAGTACAGAAACTTCACAAACCACTTTTGACACGTTTAGTCAGTCACAGCATCTTCTCCGCATACTGCACACATCTTTTTTTTTTGCATTTCAGTTGCATTTTTACCATTCTTGACATAATAAAGCATAATATGCCTTATTTGCATATTATGTTGCATATTATCTTTCACTATTAAAATGGCTACACAAAAATCCACCAATTTCGAGAATTTTTTAAAATGCACGCCGATGTGACAGCTGTCACAATACAGTCTAACAAGATTGTCTCAGTGAAGTCCAAGACAACCAAGCACTGCTAGAGCCACCACACGGAAAAAACTACGTGAACTCTTTGCCCATCCCAACACTCATGTACTGCTCGCTTTGAACTGAGTGTTTTGTGAGCATTGAAACCGCGTTAATGCATTTCGTCGTCACAACAGTAGTTCCTGGTGTTACTGTCAGATCTGAAGGGTACGCAGTGCATCCCAATGTTTCATCGCTCTGGTTTGGTACAATTGAATCACTTTGTGCTAACTTCCGAATCCCAGGGGAAGCCTCCCGGAGTGAGCAGGCAGCAGACCAGGGGCCTCATTTACACCTGCGCCCTTGAGGTGAACTTCAATAATCACACTGTATCCCAAGGAAATGCCTCTGTATTATAATGGCTTTTATTAAATAGTCCATTCTTCATCGTCGTCATCATCAGTATTTGTTCAGCCCGTCTGTTCACTTGACCGAGTATTTGGTTTTTACCAATTTATAGACCTCTGCGTGGGTCACGAAACACGATCTCTAACCTCAAAAGCTTTGCAAAGTTATCATCAGACTTAGAAGGTGAGAATATTTTGAGTCCAGGTACGATCACATTTTCTAATTGTTGTGACTAGTAGGAATAAATTAAACCATTTAGTGTGTGGACCCAAGCACACATATCTATAACTAAATAGTCATGGCCACATATAAGTATTCTAAAATCTGCATAAGACTGAAAGATTGTTTTCCTGGGAGCTGAAGTAGAGCGGTAAACAGCGACCCACATAACTGAGTTAAAATAAGTTTTGCTCCACTTCAGAGCCACGCCTGCCTCTGCCCCTCTTGCAGGTTGTAAGGGCGTTTGTTTCTCAAATATGGTTGGTGGTTTTCTCGGGCAGAAAGAAACGCTAAGATGAGAAATTGAGGAACTGGCAAAGCCACAGTTCTGTGGTTGCAGCATCGACTCTTGTTGTCCAGCTCCAGTTACATGAAGGGATTCTCTCTTCCCCTCTCTCTCCTTCTCCCTCTCCCCCTCCCTCCCCTCCCTCTTTCACTCCCCCTCTCCCTCCTCCCTCCCTCTCTCTCCCTCTCTCTGGGTCTCTCCCCTCCTCCTCCTCTCTCTCTCTC